>APFE030381469.1:6585-162789 GCA_000404065.3 Pinus taeda | reverse complement strand
TTTGGGTAAATTGGTACATCAATTTCCCGAGGTCGTAACTTTGGCATACGATCTCTGTTTGACGCGTATGATAGCTCGTTAGAAAGAGCTATCCGAGAACTACCACTTTGGGAAGGGAAAGATCGGTCCATGGACCCATGTTGTCCCCAGTTTTCCCAGAAAACATCGTTTAGGGCCTCAAAACGGCGTCGGAAGTTCAGGACCCGAAAAAACTGCCAAAAATAGTAAATTGTGCTACAATTACAGAAACTGAAAAACTGAAAGAGACAGTTGCGCGGGTCCAAATGGGGTAGGTGGGTGGCCACCAACATCCACCTGGATCATATGCCTTAGCCCCAAACCCACACAACTAAGCTTTGCACAGTATAGAATCCTCTCTCTCTTAAGCTTTGCAAACTACAAAATCCTCTCTCTCCCTAGTATTGCACTTGGTTTAGATATACTTTTCTTAGAAGAGAAGCAATGTCTCACTAAATACCTTACATGTTAATTTATCATCTGATCCCATTACATTTTCCAAGCATTGAGGACATTAATAAAATTTCAAAATTCAATTTCACACCCATTTGATGTAATCACCATGTTCCATCAATTTCAGGTAAACTCTACAAATAAATGTAAGCAATTATTTTAATTTTTTTCATTGATTCTAAATTAGCAAGTGAGAAAACTGCAGATGCATCTTTATTTTTAAATCATCCAAAAAAACTCATCAAAGACTAAAGATAGGTTAAAACCTTTATGGAGTGAAAAATATTGTTGGCATCCTCCAGAATAACACTACTTTCAGAAGCTGGGTTCACATTTTACCACAAATGCAAGAACCAAAGTGAGAAGCTTATTTTTTATAACATGATGTATTATAAAAAAAATTGAAGAAACACACAATACATTTTTTTTTTTGTATCTAGTATCATTCTAGATAGAGAAAAGTACTCGTTATGCTACCTATGACGTGAGTAAGAATTGCTACCCACCTACTTTCAAAATTATCATGGCCATTTACAGATTAAAAAAGGAATTGATTAGGCTACCTATGACTAAATAAGAGTTATTCCCCACCTTTCCAATCTATCATGTACATTTAAGCTATCATATTTTATCAACATCCTTTCTATGATGCAACACATTACAACTTTCCATTATATTTATGTATTATATGAGTTGGTGTACTTGTAAGGTGCATAAATTCCAAAATAATTGTCCAAATACCCATGTTTCCACTAAATTAATTGCTTAAGAGACACATTTTATTGTAGGAAGCATGCATCAATCAAGCACTGCTCTACTCATAGTTTACAAACCCAGCCAATTTTGCATAGACAAACACATTCAAGACTAATCCACAATAACAACCAATGCTCAAAACAATATTCTTCATCAAACATCTACAAATGCATAAACAATGAGGAGACAAGAGACACATCGAATATGCAATCAACCAGTGCCAAAACCTCTCCAACATGAGAGGAAAACCCAAATGAGATCTTCTTCTTATATAGACTTCAATTGACAAATACGAAGACCATGGCCTAGACCCTTGACTCAATGACCTCTCCAAGACCAAGTCACAAGCCTCCTTGATTCAACTTCCTTATTTTTGCTTGAGTCAATGGTGATCATGATTCTTCCTTCAATAACTCAACTATCCTTCAAATTCTAGTTCCATGGATAAGATCTGTAGTTCTTGGCCCTCCTACATAAACCCTAGAATGTGTGGTTGACCAACCTTTTGAACCTTGATCTTCTTCACTTGGATGGTATGAACTCTTATTATAATTCAGCGTGTAACCTTGCATATCTTCTTCCTTGATTCAACTTCTTGGACAACAACAAGATCTTCGACCTTTTCTGCAATAGATAGTTCTTCCTTCCTTCACACATGTGGATCTATTAGCCCTAAAACAAACCCATAAACAACACCAAGATCTTCTCTCTTTTTTTCCTTCTCTTGGTTGGTTACCTTTTCACTTCTTATTACATACTTACTTAACCAAATTTGCTTATCCACAAATGGAGGATGAGCTGCCCTATATATATTGTTTTGTCCATTAAAAACACATGCTAGGAAGTGTTAAGGAGTGCTAGGGGAACACAAGGGAGCAAAAGGTGATAATAATGCATGCAAATGAATGATTAAGATTTTGTGATAGGAAGTGTTAGTGAGTTCCACATGTGTTAAGGAGGGAGTGATAAGGTATGGTAGGTAGTGTTAAGGCATGTTAGAAGCCAGGGAAACATGCCAAGATGTGTCAGGTGCTAGGGTGTGCCAATGCATGCCAGTGACTGTTATGGAGTGCCAGCGAAACATAAGGGAGTACTAGTTTCAAATGCATGGAAATGAATGACTAAGAGTGTGTGAAAAGGAGTGCCAGTGAGTTCTAAGGTGTGCTAAGGAGGTGATGACAAGATATGTTAGGTGGTGCCAAGAAATGCTAGAGTGCTAGGGAAACATGCCAAGGTATGCCAATGCATGCTAGTGTGTGCCAATGCATGCTAGGGAGTGTCAGGGAGTGCGACATAAACACAAAGGAAAACTAGTTCAAAATGCATGCAAATGAATGAATAAGAGTGTATAATAGGTGTTACACAGCATTTTTTCATTGTCCCTGTACTCCCCATTCCTTGATCCTGGAGGACCTCTACAGTGAACCCCGCATGCTTTGCCTTCATGGAGAAACTCCCATTATTTCCCTCTTCATGAGAAAATCATTTCCATTTTGCAACATTTCCCCTTAAACTTTTGTTTTTCACGGTTTACAAGGCCGACGCTAATGACCTTTGTCTCCCCCGTGCTAATGTGCAGAGATTAGCACTATTTCCTGCATCGACCGGTGCGACTAAGTTGTGTTCCAGTCATATTGGTCCTATTATGGAATTTTTTTTAGATTAGATTCGAAGCTTCCGGCTTTAGAAGCTTCGTAATGAAAGTTAGGTAAATGGTTTGGCAAGATGGGGTCAAGGATGATAGTTTGGGCTCTTTTCCCCTATAATGATGGAACTACCTCAAGGGATAAGTCCTTCCCCCATGAGAATAGGATCCATCTCCCATCCATATTTCCTATATAAACCACCCTTCTTCCCAGGCACAAGCCAGTTAGAGTTTTGGCTGAGTGTGAGTATACTATTTTGATTAGACAAGCAAGCTATTACTAGCTGTAGCCATCTAGTTGTGTGAGGGAGAAGTGTGCTTGGTTTGGAGTGAAGCCTAAAGGGAAGAGCCTTTAAAATATTGTTGTTTGAATAAATCATGAAGTGCTAGAAAAAGTGTGTGGGAACCTGGTCTTGTGAGAGGAAGACTATGACATCGAGATGAATGGTTGTAATCTCTCTTTAATATTAATATATGAAACTATCGATTGATTTCCTACATGTTTTGTAATATTACATATTCATGGCTTAATGTTTCTTGACTCATTAAGTAGGTTGAATTGAAATATGTCTATTATTATGTTTATGTGCCATTGTTGTTTACTTGTTTCAGGAAATTGAAGAAGGAAGTGAGAGATTGCTGAAGCGAGCAAGCAAGGACGTCATCAAGAAAGATAAGTGACCAAGAGGTAGGCTCTCTTGATTGATTCTAACCTAAGGAAATCTTCCATAGAATGTAATTGTTGTGACTAGACCCGTTATGGGGCTATATGAATTCATTCGTATCCGCACTTATAATTTTTCTTCACCACAAATTGGCAACTCTGGTAGGGATATCCCATCTTTTGTTTGTTTTGGATTTCATGATTTCGTGAGAACTTTGCTAGTTTCACATTTTACCTTTGGTTCCGTTTCTTTTCTCCTGCTTACTTGCCTAGGTCTAAAATTCATAGTAGCAGATCTGGTCCCTATTTTAATTTGCCTTAGTTCCCTCGGACAATGCATTTAATCGGCTAACAGTCGCGCCGACTAGTGCAAATTGCGGAGGAACAGTCGCACCGACCAGCCTCTAGTGCTTGTTGTCACTTAGGCAATCACACTGATCACTGTAAGTGAAGATTAGGGCTAGACCAAAATCTTGGTCAATGTGTTCTATTCTTTTGTTTTTGACCCTGTGAGCCCTTGATTAGGAAGCTATTTTTCATTTGGTTTTGCTTGCTTGTTGGCCACGATCCAAAACATCCTGTTAGTTTTTTGACCAAATTGTGAGTTCCCTTAAAATAAAATTTTAAAGCCTTGAAGTTATTTGTTCTGTCAACTAAGACAAGGTCATCATGGCTAAACCATCTAATTCACCGAATTCCTCTTGGCCCAGAATCTCTGGATAATCCCGTTCAAACTCCAGAGAACTTGCTGACCATTGACGGTCAGCTTGGACTGGCTATCTGTCCCCCAAACTCTCTATTTGAAGCTGCTGCGATATCACCACAACGTGTTTACAGTCTGTACGATCAACTGGGTGTTCCTTTGGAACTATACCCAAGTACATGTTTAGCCATTCGTCATCATTTATTTTCAAACATGGAACCTGAAGGCAATGCTCCAAGTCACTTCTCCGGATGAGTCTGAAGTCTCTACTCCACACATTGTTGAGGGGGAAGAATTGTAGTTGTAGTTTCCTCCCGAGAGTTTCCCCTATTCAGATAGTATTCCCGCCAACTTGCCACCAGACTATGTGTCTTTAGGGCACTTAGCTTCAGGCACACCTAGTGCCTCATCGATCTACCATAATCCTGTTTGGGTGTCAGGCATCAGGCCTACGTCAAGTCCGTTCGTGATGAACACAACTTCCCAACCAGCTGTTACTTTAGTCCCGGTGCAACCCACCATTCTTAATACTCTTGTATCATCAATCCCAGTTACACATCAGTCACAACTAATGATTTCGACAAAAGTCTTTCTTATGTGATTTACGCTGAAGCTCTCCTTATAACTATGACAAATCACAGAAGTCTAAATTCTACAATGATTTCAAAGACTGTTTCCATCAGTTCTTCTGTCCCATTATTCAGTGGCCAGGTTGTGCCATCGTTTGGGGTGCAGAACTTGAATATCGCTATGGTGTCAGGTGCCACTAATGTAAGTGGATCAAAAGCTCACATGCTTGGTATAAACCAACTCTCTTCTAGTATTATCTATAACACAGTTGACCCTACTGGATCAAGCAATGTCCAGTACCAACAGGTTCAAAATCTTATTGGTCCATCTAGGTCGAGCAATGTTCAGTATCAGTAGCCCTATGGGGCTCAAGTCCAATACTAAAATCCTTACATTCCATATGGTTCTCAGGGATTGGTTAATCAACCTTACACCCTCCAATCTAGGCAGTACATCCAGCCTGGCTACGGCTAGATTCAGTTCGGTAATTTCCTGGGTACTGTTCAAGTACCCTTGCAACATCAAGGATAGCCTTTACAACAACTAGGGTAGACTATGTTACCGCAAGGGCAACCTTTGTTGTAGTAAGGGCTTTTCGCCCGACAACGAGGGCAGATTATCCCGTAGCAAGGTCACTTGCAACAACTGCAAGGTCAATCCTTCCAACAATTGCAGTAGGTCATGCAACAACAGATGCAATATGCTCCACATACCTCTCAACCCATACCCTCGCAAGGCCAACCACTGCAAAACCAGGGACAAATTTTTCAACCATAAGGTCAGCCCTTGCAACAGAAAAACCAACCAGGGCAGCAACAACCCTTGTATATGTATTAACAAGGTTAACCCTTGTAGGGACAAGATCAAGGTAAAATCCTGTAGCAGTAGGTGCAGAATTCTCTTGTCCAGGGTCAATACGTTCAGAATCCTTCCAGCCAAGGGCACCAGGCACAAAACCCCTACGTCCAAAGGAAAAAAGTGTATCAACCTTATGCCCAAGGACTGCAAGTCTAGAACCCTATTATTTAGGGACAACAAGCTCAACAGCCCTATGCTCCAAGACAACAGGTCCCATATCCATATGTCGAAGGTCAACAAGCTCAGCAGCCTTTTAACCCATACTTTGCTTATTAGCAATCTATGCCTAGAAAGTTTCAAGGTATTAAAGGTCTGAATCTTCCCTTTGGTCAAGGTAATCTACAATGGCAGCAGCCTCAGATGCTATATCGCCAAAATCCCCCACTATGGGGCCAAAATCCTTACCAGTAGGGATGGGTTCCTCCTTATGGTACCGTTGATCAACCTCCCATGCCTTTCAACACTCAATTACCTTTCTTGGCTATGCTTGAGTTTCCAGATGTATCGAGTCTTACGAATGCAAAAATCCTTCATTCACCGTACTGGCCTCCGGTGTCGTCCAACATACCAAGTGATTGCACAAATTTCGATGGAAAAGCTAAAGAAGATCCCCAGGCCCATGTGATGACATATCACCTCTGGTGCTTGTCGAACTCATACGTGGATGATTCCATTCATCTTCGTATTTTCCAATGGACCCTCATGGGTTCCGCAACGAAATGGTACATCGAGCTTCCTCGAAGTACTTTTCATGACTTCAATTCGTTAGCCATGGATTTCCTTATGCATTTTCAGTTACGGATTCGTTATGAAACTAGCACCTATTTTCTCACATCGCTTAAGCTAGACACTGTGACACACATCTCTGATCATATTTATGAAGGGAGATGTAGATGTCGTTGATCAAGTTCGATAAAGCTAATCAATTGCTCATTGAATGGTTTACCAAATCATTTGTAGCCCCAATTTCTCGCGATATAGATATGGGTGGATGCGTCACTGAAGAGCAATCCATTGCTCATGCCCAGTACTTGGATCTGGTTTACTCTCAGTGTGGCACCTTATATGAGTTGTTACCCAATGCTCCACAGCCATCATCCGATACTGCAACATCAAAGTCATTAGTTGTTCCTCCCATTGATGGAGTTATTGGTTCAGTATCCTAGGCCCCTGCTAACAATTCCTCCAAACAGAATTCAGTCTCAAACGTTGCTCCTAATAGTTCATCTCAAAATCCTCCAGGCCTTGGTAAAACCTTAGAGGTCTAGGTTGTCCAATCTACCGCAATGGAAAATTCCTTGAAAGGAAAAAAGAAAGACAAGGGAAAAGCTAAAGCCAATGCCCCGAAACTGGGTCCTCCCAAATCATCTGCTCGTGAATCTTCATAACAGAAACCTAAGTATCCCTGCCTCATTTGCAAGCAAGGTCACTACACTAAGGATTGTCCACGATGATCCAAAGTTAGTCGCATGCTCAAAGGGACCCTTGTTGTTCTTAAAGATACATTTCCATCTCAGCAGACTCAGATGGTAGACCAACCCTGATATGCTTCCTCTAGATCTCAAGTGTTCATGATGAGCATGCCTATTAATGTGGCCACCCGATCGAAATATTATCAAACTCCAGTTCTAGTAGCTAGGAAAGAAAAAGAAGTTGCACCTTCTTCTTCTACCATGAGTTCTTTCCCTCTACAAATTGAGCGCCCTAACCCCGATAACGCTATGCGGCTACCCTCTCGAGGTGTGTTGTGGTAATCCTCATATAGTCCCAATGCCTGAGCCACTCAGCACCACAATATTGTTGAAGATTTGGCTCATGCACCATCAGCCATGTTGGCTCTCAAGGTACTCCAAAGCTTCCCATCACAGTGGAAATATTTGTTGTTGGCTATCGGGGGCACCAATCCCACCGATCCTAATTTGATATTTTTCGATCTGGAGAACCATGTTTCGCAGCTCCGTCATCAGAACCATGTTCTGCAGTAATCATTAACGAGAAGACCATCCACCACATTTTCATTGATGAAGGTGCTTCCACCTGCATCATGTCAACTGCATGTTGGAAGGCTATTAGTTCCCCTGAACTTAACCAATCTCCGAACACTTTGGAAGCTTTCGATGGGCACAATTCGTGGCCCTTCAGTGTCTTACCCAACCTTGCCATCACCCTAGAAGGCAATATAGTGTAGGTCGAAGTAGAGATTGATGACGCCCATCTCAATTATAATCTTCTACTCGACCAAGTTTGACTCATGCCATGCATGACGTGGCCTCCTCTTTGTTTCACGTAATCCATTTTCCCCATCAAGGGAAGATTGTAAATGTTGATCAGTTGTCTTTCTTTTTCTCTTCCTTCTCGAATGGCAACGTTCCATATGTCAAGCACTCTGGTGCTCCCTATGAGAGTGTGGGGGCAGGTCTCTTCAAATATTCTTCCTTAATGGGAAATTTTCCACTCCCACCTCCTCGCGTTGCCTCTGTCAACATGGTCTTGTTAAAATTTGATCCTTGGGTCATACATGTACCAGATCTTGTTGATGCTTGGGACGAGGTCATGATGCTTAGTCCCGCCGAAGTCAATTATGTCGAAATTGTTTCGACTTCGAACTCTGCATCCTCTGCTTCTTATATGTCTGGTTATGCTACAGCTCAGAAAATTCTTCACGCTAGTTATTTATGGTCGTCTATCTTCAAAGACTACATTCTTGTTGTCTGCAAGTGTCATGAATGCCAAATCTACCAACACAAGGTGTGCGCCCCACCCGCTCACCTACACCCCATCATTACCAATGGTCCCTTTTCCAAATGGGGCATCGATTATATGACATGTAACCCTCGTTCAGCCAGGGGGCATGGCTATATTATTGTCGTTATGGATTATTTCACCAAATGGGCCAAAGCGATGCCTACATATTCTGCAAATGGTAAGATGGCAGCTCAATTCCTTTTTAACCGTGCTACTTCTAGGTTCGGTGTACCCCAAGCCATTGTCACAGAACATGGCTCCCATTTCAGAGATTACATGATGGAAGAATTGACATCTGCATTGGGCTTGTGCCACGATGGCTCGACCCCATATTACCCTTAGGCCAAAGACTAATTTGAATCCATGAACAAGGTTTTGGTCACCATGCTTCAGCATACTATTGGGATGCACAAGTCAAACTGGCATCTCATGCTTTTTTCAGCTCTCTAGGCCTACCAAACTTCAACCAAAGACGTCACTGGTTTCACACCGTTCCAACTGGTCTATGGTTTGGAAGAAACATTGTCGATCGAATGTGATATTCCTTCACTCAAGTTAGTTTTTGAACACCTCCCTGAAACATCACCTCATGAGGAATGCCTCTTATATTTAGAACGACTAGATGAGACTCACTGTCTCGCTGCCTTGGTCATCGAAGCACAAAAGAAACGGGTCAAATCCAATTTCGATCAGTCGGTCTCCCCTCACATTTTCTTTGAGGGTGATTTGGTCCTACTATACAACCGAGCTAATAATAAGCTAGGGGCAAGCAAGTTCAAACCTATGTGGTATGGGCCTTATATTGTAAAATGTGTTTTGCAGAAAGGAGCCTATGAGCTTAACGATTATCAAGGAAATCCTCTCGATAAGCCTTGAAATGGGCTTTACCTCAAAAATTACTATTCTTAGGTCATCTTGCATGGTTACTTATGTACATTAGCGTGTGATTCATTTTTTGTATAGTGTGGTTTTGTGTGATAGTTTTCAAACAACTTTCATGTTTACTATGCTTTTCTTGCTTTGCAGATGTCTGCAACTCCTCTAGTTGGTTTCACCGATGGTGCTTGCCGAAGTACCCAGAACCTATCTTCTACGGCATGGGATATCTATAAACTTAATGGTGGGTTGATTGATATTCAAGGTATCTACCTAGGTTGTACAACCAACAACATTGTTGAATATAGTGCGGTCATCAAACTATTGTCAGAAGCCATCGCCCTGGGCATCGAGGAATTGGTCGTTAAACTTGATTCACAGCTTGTCATCCTTTAACTCAACATGCTATTCCATCAGGAACCCTCAAATATTATGAATGTATCTCCATATTTGTTTATTGGAAAGACATTTTGATTATATTACATATCATCATATTCCTAGACGCATGAATACATTGACAGATGCATTAGCTAATTACATGTTGGATAGACATTTATGAAACATGTAAAAGATAAGACAAACCATTTGTACCATAATAGACAGGAAAATACAAAATATATACATATGTGAGAATGTTTGATACGTCAGAAACCCAAAAAATAATATGTGTCTATAATAACATTGGCGGCTTGCAGGCCGTGGCACGCAAGCCTAAAAAAATATGTAAGTGTTGGACCTAGGAACTACTCAGCATGGTGGCCATGATAGGATGAGACAACTCGTGCAACATGACTCAGTAGTCGGCAGATCCAATCTGAGACTCCCACTATGTGCGTCTGGTATTGTTGGGGCATGTCTCAGATACAAGCATACTCTGGGGTACCACGAGTCAACCCCTTGAGGTTCCTCACGATCTCCTCCTCATTATCACTCCCTTCCTAATAAGGGCAACAACATTAATAGGATGGGGGATGCACCTAGCTATCGAGGACATCCCAGTTGGCGCTCTCGTCCAACATCTGCATAAAAAAGTGAAATGTTATAAGCATGCATATACCAAAAATAATTTAAAAACATCAAAATCAAAAATTTGATCTTTTACCTTCGTCATCTAAGTTCTCTCCATCTGGTAAGGGCATATCTGACTCTCCATAGAAATCAGTGCCATTGTATGGCCAGTCCTCCACGACAATCTCCTATTGTGGTGTCCATTAGAAGAATGTCGGTTGGTATGACATACGCTGACACCTAGTGATCCTAGGCATCAAACGACTCCAGCGGGACATCCGCGGATTGCATGGCACAGGAGGATCAACCTCAGTCAATTGATACTAGAACAGTGGCACTCGTTCCAAGGAAAAGGTCACAAGAACTAATCCGAAGCCAAATTGCTTCAGATTCCCTACCTTGGCCTTGGAGAACTAGTGCTTGATGTTCATCTTCATTGCCTCTACCCAGTTGAATATCATAGGAGTTGTGCAGTTAATAGCATAAGGGAGCCTCAAATTGTTAGTCTCATGTTCCACCTAGGACCCTGCCACTTTGTTTATGGTTAATAGAAGCACCCTTAATGTCAAATCTCGCACGCTGGAAATCTCTATCTTCCCACTCTTGGATTTTAGGGCCTCAGGAAAATGTTCAGCAAGTAGGGAAGATAAGCTTGCCCCGATCGTACGTCAACCATACAAGTTCACTGGCTCACCTCTGTGAGACAGTCTAGTGATGAAGTAGATGTCTGAAGTTGTCAACTTCGGCTCCTGGTCCCTAATGACAATAATCTCACGGTTGATGTCCCAAAGGCTTATCAAGCATCGAAGCAATTCGGTTTGGGCCCGCATCCCTATGGTAAGGAAAAATATGAGGAGCCCACAAGCCCTCAAAGCCTCCAAGCAATTTGGATCATGCAATGCCCAGGTATCAACATCTCAGTGTTTGCTTTCCTTCCAATCCACCATTTTTGACAACTTCTCTCCTGCAAAAGCCATTTATTTAAGTCAATAATTGATTTTGGCACATAAAATTCAAGTTTTAACAGTCAATTCTTGAGAAAAAATGTTTTTTCACTATCCTCGGTGCCGACAAGCCAGTTTTAAAAACAATTGCATCTATCAGCATGAATGGTTATGCAAATCACCCATGGCCGATGCGACCCCGTGCCCAGAAATTGCGCCGACCGAGGGTGAAAATTTTTCTCAAAACGCCTCCCTAAAATTCCAAAAAATGGCCAAAAACATAAATGAATGGAATTAAAGTGGAGCTTAGGGCTTTGGCTATTACCTGGAACTGACGGCTCGTCAATTGACCTCCTGGATCTCCCACAATCCACTCTGCAACAACTAGGGAAAAAGTGGGTAAAAAGTATTCACTGCAAAGGTAAAATGTTAAATGGTAAAAATATATTTACTTTTCCCCCTTTTATTAATTTTTTCATAAAAATATGAGGTTTTGTAAATATTTTCCTCAAGGACTCAATACAATGTGCCCTACTTGTGCAGCAACAGGTGATGGATGTTCAACGATGATGATGAGTCACATTTCAGCTCTTTTCTCGACTTGTTAAACTCATATGAAAAGATTTTCGAGTATTTTTTTCCATTTTTGACTCATTAAAGTGAATAAAAATGGGGGTCCGCTTTCAGCTCTTTTCTGACCCTTTAAAAATGAAAACGTGGCTGAGCCCTTGTCATTTTCAACTCGTTAATGGATGGGAAACGCTGTGTGCCCAGTATAAGTTTACCCCTTTATGGGTTTGGGAGGCACTATTTATGAAAAAGGTACTCCTTCACTAAAATGGTCAAGTGGTTCTCTCAAGTATTTTTTTCTACCTTTTCGGGCTTGAGAGACACAAATGTATGAAAAGGGGCCATGTGGAGTTTTCTTTTATGTGTCTTTTTCAAACTCTCTAAACATGAAAAATATACCGAGTTACACCTTTGTTAGACTCATTAAACTATTAAACGATATTGGATTCGTCACCATGACAAACACGCGCTTCTCCTTCCTACGGCTCGTTAAACTTACTCGGTCGGATTCATCCAAAGGATGAACTGACAATGAAAGAATATGATATCCCCTTCAAGCTTGCGATTAGAAAATAATTGGGGTACTCGCCAGAAATGGTGGGGGAAAATTTGGAAATCTATCAGTCATGTCGGCAATTCATTCTAGAACATGACACTCTTTTCTTCATGTTGGGTTGAGACATCCTCCTTTGTATCATTGACCTTCATGCATTTGGACCATTTATTTTTCCTTCCATCTAAGCTCTACTACATCATCATGACCATCGATCCTATGGATCCAAAAGCTTCCAAACTTCCAAATGTGTCGTTGATATGTTCAAGAGTTTTCCTTCTACAGTTACACTTACCTCTGATTCTCTGTATCATCCAAAATCATTTTGCATCCTCTCATCTCGTGTCGATGATGTGGGATTCATTATGGCCCTCCTTCGACATGGTCTTTTCTCGTTGACTTCAACTCATTATCCAGGAAGTTGACCAAGAGACTCCCTTCTAGTACCTTAGAGCTTGCATGCCTTAATGGAAAGTTCTTTTCACTTGATGACAAGATTCACATCATTGGCTTTCAATCGAGTGATTTCACCGATGTTCAAATTCAATTCCTCTATTCACATTCCGTGAATTATGATGATAGTACCTTGAGGACCATTGTCATTATTGGTGGTTTCTCTCAAGCTTGTTAATAGCTTACATCATTTACTAGTAATCAAGCGACTTTCTAGCATGTTTGACGTCAACACATCTATTCGCATGCTAGGATATGTACTTTGATCAGGTCGTGTTGGAGCACAAGACCCTAGACCCTGGAGCGAAGTGGTGTGACATGGTTATGATGACATGGTTAAACTTACTAGCTTTGTGTGTCGTTGTTGTTTACTTGTTTCAGGAACTTGAAGAAGGAAGCAAGAGATTGCTAAAGTGAGCAAGCGAGGACATCATCAAGCAGGATAAGTGACCAAGAGGTAGGCCCTCTTGATTGATTCTAAGCTAAGAAAATCTTCCATAGAATGTAACAGTTGTGGCTAGACCCATTATCGGGCTAGAGGAATTCATTCGTGTCCGCACTTATAATTTTACTTCACCACAATAGGGAGTGTCAGTGAATTCCAAGTGTGCTCAGGAAGGAGTGACAAAGTTAAATGCTAGATAGTTCCAAAGAATGCAAGAGTTCCATGACATGTTAAGGAGTAGTACAGTATGATAGGGAGTGCTAAAGCATGCCATGGAATGCAGGGAATACCAACATGTGCCACATAGTGCTAAGGGATTGTTAGACATGCCAGGTGCTATGCCATGTCAAGATGTAAACTATGCTGCTTGGTTGTTTTATCGCCATGGTTAGATGCGAGCCTTGACTTGGTAACTTGTTAAGTGGGATGAGCTAAGATTGGGCATGAGTATCCTAATATGAGTTATAGGCCATTCTTAGGTGAGCAAGGGATAGTATAGTTGTAGTAACTGTAACTTCCTCAAGATGTTGTAGTTGAGGTAGGACTTGGTTAGTTCCCAAGTCCTAAAACCAATAAGGGTAGTTATGAGGGCATGATAGCTAAGGAGTGCCAGGGCATGCCAAGGAATGAAAAGGTGTGATAACACATGCCAGACAGTGTCACTGCATGTCAAGGAGTTTTAGGGAGTGTGAGGGCATCAAAAGGGAGAACTAGGTCAAAGTACATGGAAACGAATGAACAAGTGTGTCTTCTAGGTGTCCCAAGGACAAAGTTTATTAGAAGAATTTCAGAATAAGACTTGAAATAAGTAAGACTATGATTACGATAAGGGGATGGAAATATCAGTTTTAGACAAAGGGAGACTTTTGTCTAGGGACAACACTATTTTTTCAATGACTTGGTTGGGTTCCCAAGTCACAAAAAAAGTAAGGCTATCTATGAGGGCATGACAACTAGGGAGTGCCAAGGTGTGCAACAAATGCCAGGAAGTGATAACACATGCTAGAAAGTTCCAATCCATGTTAGTCATTCCAAGACATGCCAAGTGTTAAGGCATGCCAAGAGGTGTTAGGTGCTAGGGTGTGGCACCAACGCATCCTAGGAAGTGCCAGGGAAACACAAGGGAGGACTAGTTTCAATTACATGTAAATGAATGAGTAAGAGTGTGTGATAGCGAGTGTTAGCAAGTTTTGGGTGTGCTAAGTGTTGGATACCTATACCAATAGGTTTCATATTTCATGATTGGCAAATGCAAGTGCCAAATATGCTCCACTTTGCTGCTACAAAGGTTCCATATTTGCAAGAAAAGACAAGGTGCATAGATGCCTTCATACTCATTAAAGTTCTGATGGATGACCCAACAGTCTAATCTGGATCATGCCATGTTTTCAATTTATGTTGTAGAATAGAGAAAGAAATCTGTCCAAACTGTTTAATCTTGGCAGATCAGTAGTTAGGCAGAGAAACTAAGGTTCCCAACTGCTTAATCTGGGGCCTTGGAAGAAATAAGGGTAGTGCTAGATAGGAAATGAAAGCAAAAAGCCAATGGAAAAGAAAAGGCACACAAAGGGTTTGCAAGTCTAAGTGCACCCTACAAGAAGAAATAAAAAATGCTAGGAAAAATAGTTGGGTAGGTAGTTGGGGTTGCAGAAGTGGTGTTTCTTTCAAGATCAACTTTGCTAACCATGTACAGGCAAAGCAACACAGTGCAGCATGACTAACTTCCATTTTCCATTTGTATATCACTCATTACTAACACCCCTTCACAAGCTGTGTACATAAAAGAGATTCAAAGCTTTATGGTGGTTCTTATGGCCTTTACAAGCCACATTTCTTGTGCAAAAATATTTTCATTTTGATCTACTCTTTATACTAAGTTGTTTTCAAGAAAACTTAGTTGTATTGGTCTTCTTTTACATTTTTCCCTTCATCCATATTAACCACTAATCCTATTATGTAACTCCCCTATCTTACCTTTCCCCAACTAATATTAACACCATGGTGTATAAACCCCAAACAATGTATAAATATCCCTCCCCTTGGCATTTTAGCCATATGCTCTTTTAAAAAGGGATCAAAATGACACCTGGTCACTTTGATGAACCTCCTTTTCACCTCTCTCCCTATTCCAAGTCATTTCACTCATTAAGCCTTCATTTGCAAAGAAACACCCTACAAAACCCCTCCTACCCATAACCCCTTTTGAAATTGTGAGAAAACCCGAAAAAACCCACAAAACCCATTATCCCAAGGTTCTCCGCCCGAAATATTTAAATGAATATTTTAATCGACTGGTGGGCCCCTTCCCAACTTGCACGACCCGTCGGAGGACCCGCCAGCCGTCCGATCGCCGCCGCCCAGATCTTACGGTGGGCGGTCAATTTCACTCCCCGACCTGCCGACCTTTAGCGTCCGGGGAAAGTGGTTTTCCGCCCCGTACAAGGACGCGTGGCGGGCGCTGGGGTTGTTCGGAGCCCCCCTCCCCGATACCGCCTTTGCCCAAAGGTGGTGCAGGGAACCCGCTTACCGCCATCCCGGTTACCACCCTCTCTCCTACGTCACGCTCACGTCATCCTGACGTCACCTCACCTTTGCCCGCCCCCGCGTCCCGTGGCCCTCCACGCGGCCCTCCACGCAGCCCTGCCACCGCATCTACCCGCCACCGTGTCCTGCCACCCTGGCTCACACCTCAGCGCCATGTCATTTCCGTACCTGGGCCCCACCATGACGTCATGCTGACGTCATCGGCGGAAAAGCGCCAAATGCGCACTTTTTCCAAAATTTAATGTTATAAACGACCAAATGAGCCGTTTTAAGTCATTTTCATGCGCAAAAGAAGGAGCCGTTTTCGACCAGCTGCCGTGAAATTTGTCCTCCAGCCCACAAATTCAAGATTTCAACCGTTGCAAGTCCACAATTCGACAGCATTAAGTCTCCACAGCCCGGCTCGCAAGCGTCCAAGCTAGTTTTCCAGGTATTTAGCCAGTTTCCCACTTCACCCATGCATTTCAATTCTCTGTAAAAATTCACCATTAAACACTGCTAAACTCCTGAATTCAGCTCTGCCTGTTACCTAAAGTAAACCCAAGTAACCTTCACCTCCCCTAAACCCCAATTCGACAGTGGAGTGCTCGTTCCATGGGCTAAAAACCCCAAGATTGCCCCTGAGGTGCTCGGCATTGTTCCCTTTTGCCAAGTACAGGCCACCTGTATTCTTACCAGAAGAACCTCACTATCTTTGCACCTTGTCATTAGCAACTCACATCCCTGAGAATTCTGTGGCAAACTACAAAAGCCAGCTTGCATTTTCCACTAAAAGAAGGGCACCAGACTGTGTTAACAGTTGACCTGTAGCTAAAAGTCTTTAAGGACTTGTCAAACCATTACCTCTACCTGTACAAATTAGCTTATATCATGGCATCTCCTGCAACCTCATCTATCAGTGTGGCCTCACAAAGTCAAACAAATAAAGAGCTGGAGGCCTTGCCATTAGTTGACAAGGATTGTCTCATTGGGGACTTTGAAGGAAACAGGGACTTCTTGCAGACCTTCAGTCGACTGAGAGAAGGCTATAAGGATGGGCATGGTACACATGGGATTTGGGAGTCAAACCTTCCCTATTACTGTCTCCCAGCTGTGAATGTCTTCCCCGAAATCATTCACCTCTGTGCTGAACACTATGATGTCCAGCACAGAGCTGTCAGCACCCCATCAGGGAGGATCCTCTTTTATATAAATGCTGAATCCATAAACAAGATGTTACAGTTTGATCAGACAGAGTTGCTGATCCCATTCTCCATGAATTATTTGCTGGAAGCTGGTGACAAGATGACCAGTGAAGAGCTGCAAAAGATCATCCGGACCTTTATGAGACCTGAGTGCCAAACTACAGAGCCACCTCCTTATCTGAGTGAACATTTCAATGATGTAGGCAGGCTGTTACTAGACATGATAGCCTATGTGTTGGGATACCAAAACAGTGAGCATGTGGATAGATCCATGCTAGTGTTGCTGTCTGTTTACAGCCCATACCAACCCCCTGCCCAAAAGTATAACTTTGCTAAGGTCATAGCCAATAAAATTCATGATCAGTTGACCAAAGTGGACAGAGAAGGGGTCTTCAGATACTCAGCTTACATCTACCATCTGTTCATGTTTTATCATTCTGAAGCCTTCCCATGCTACATCAGAAGGCTAGATCATACAGGGGAGAGAAGATCTGTTATCTTCTGGACCTCAGTTTATCACAAGGTCACAAATTCACCCTATACTTACTGTGAATTTGTTGACCAGTTTGTATACCCAATCTCTTGCATGTTGATGAAGTCCCCTCCTCCCAGGATATCTAGTGAGATAAAGAAAGCTCTGCAGCTTTCTAAGAATAAAAAAATAGGTGACTGGTACCTATACGAACACCATACTGTATTCAGGGTCTATGGATGTGAGCTCTGTCCATACAGACTCCCCAAATATGTACCTATGAGGTTGTTTTCCTTGGAGTATTACAGGCAATTAATTCAGTCAGACCTCACCCACTTCCACAGCTCCAAGAAAAATGCCCACCTTAATTTCAAAAATGAAATGGGCCCTTTCATCATGAACAAGAAGGAAGGATGGGAAGCTGCAGACTTGATCCTTAAGGACAATTACAAGCTGTCCTATAGTTTTTGATGGGTCCCTTATGACCCTCAAGGTTTCATCTCTGCTAGAAGAAATAAGTATAGGCTCCTAGCTATTAAGCATTGCCAATACCCACACATAGAAAAGTATGCCAACTTACAAGAATGGCAGCCGGACACTCTAGTTGAGAGCCTAACTGAGGAAGAAAGAATGCTTAAAAATGTCAAAGAGCTTGAGAAGACAATTGACCTGGATTATGTGCAGCAGGTACCCTTCAGGCTGCCTTACTCAGTAGGACCAGGGACCTCAGTTACAAGGACTGCACCACAGGCACCTGCTACAACAACAGCAGCAATGGACAAAGGCAAAGGCATAATGGGTGCAGAGGATGAACTAGGAGAGCAGCAAACAGAGATGGAAACAGAGGGGCAAACAGAGCAGAAAACAGAGCAGGAAACAGGCTAGCAACAAGAACAAACTGGTATGCCACAGAATGGGCTGCTAGAAACTCCTACAACACAAACACCACCACCTCAAACTCAGCCATTGACTGTCCGAGTTCTGCAGACCCCATCACATGAAGAAAGGGGAGTAAAAAGACAAAGAGAAGAGTCCACTCCTCTCAGTGGATCCTCCCACCAACCAGAAGCCAAAAGGCAAAGGGCAGACTCCCCAGAGGTGGAAGACATGACTGAAGATGTCTTGAACATTACAGCAAAGGACAGGGAGAGCAGCCAACACACAGGGACAAGCTCCATTCAGCAGGAGCAAACTTTACAGGTTAGCTTGGAGGTGGCCTCTCAATCACAACAGAGAAAGAAGCCAAAGAGCACTAAGGCTTCCTTTAAACAAATAAAGGCTCAAAATGAGCTATTGAGGGCTGAGGTGTATAAACAGTTCATAGATGCTACACCAGCCATGCAAGAGAGATTGATGTCTGTTTATGACATCCAAGAAGAGAAAATAATATTTAGTCACTTTAAGCCCAAGGGGCCGCAGCCTAAGACAGCTGCAGATTTCATAAAGACAAGGGTGGAGGTCCTGGCTAAAGATATACATCCCATGGACCAGATTGAACTCCACAAGTAGGCTGGGGAGATGGTCTATGCCACCTTAGTAGAAAAGGCCACATTGGCCCATGAGCTGAAAGAGTCTTTAAAAAACACTAATACTCAGCTAGACATTGAGAGGATGTCCTCCAAAGCCAAAGACAATAGAATAAAATCTCTTGAAGATATCATTGTTGATTTAGGGCATGATCCTAGTGATCCAACAGGTGTTAAGGCCCTCATAAAGAAGAAAGATGATGATCTCAATGCATTAAGAAAGAGATTGAAGCTGCAGCCCACCGAGCACCCTCAAACAGCTGAGCTTCAAAAGCAAAAATAGGCTGAGGACCAGCTAGACCTCTTACTGCAGCAGGATCAGAGGATCCGTGAATTGGAGGAAGAGCTGGAGGGAGCAATACAAGACAAATAGGGAGAATCTACTTCCCAAGCTCCTCCAACTACTTCCACAACAGCAGCAACATCAAGGGCAACAGTGGCCCCCACAACAGAAGCAGCAGGTACCTCAGCAACCCAAAAGGACAAACCAAGTATAGAGGACCTGACCAAGGCTGTCAAAGAGATGGAACTCCAGGCCGATGAAATAAAGAAAACCAAGGAGAAATTGGCAGAGCTGGAGTCCAAATATGACAAGTCCAAGATAATGGTGGCTGAGAAGGGCAGAGAAATAAAGGCCCTCAAGGACAATATAAAGGCCCTAGAAAAAGAATTGAATCTGGAAACAGCCATGGCCGAAATAAAAAGGATCTTATGGGCCAAAATAAGCAGACCCATCACACAGCAATGGAAATCAATAAAAACAATACATCAGCAGATGGAATTGCTGGGCCAAGCACACATAGAAATTAATAAGGCCAAAACACTGCTGGGAAACAGACCAGATCAGGCCAACAGGATTATAGACTTCCTAAACAGGCAGGAGCAGGAGGAACTGGCAGCCATAGGTATCCCCAACAGAACAGAAGTTGTTCTCATTGCCAAGAAAGTGCTCACCCTCAGGAATTATGTACAAGCTGTGGAGAGGAAGTGCTATGAGATCACAGCAGATGTGGAGGAGTTCAAAGTCAAGATGGAAAAACTGCAAGCAGAAGGCCTGCCCAGCCTCCTAACTAGTGCAGGAAAATTGGTCTCCCAGGAGCAGTTTGCCAACAGAATGGTAACATACATTAAGAATCAGATTACTGCATCTAGCAGTACATCTGAACAGACAGGGCCGCCCTCAGGACAAAGTTTATATGATAAATTGGGAGGCCTATTCTTTATTGAAAATGAAGTCAACCACCTTTTTGAGACTCCTCCTAATTTCTTTAAATATACAGAGGCCGATGAGACCTTAATAAAGATTAGGAGGCATCAAATGCCTAAGGAAGACTGGTGGCAATCAATGCTTCGAATTCTGCCACGGTAGCTCCAGCTGTCCAGTCACTGCCAGCTCCAGGTCAAATACAGGACAAATAGAAGGATAAAGTGAGCATTTAAAGCAGCTGAATGCGGACCCAGCATATGGACCATGACAGCTGGCCAAAGGATAAATAAATGCACAAAACTTGGTGTTATACCCTCAGCCAACTCCAAGAGCCACCAAGTCAGCAGTCTCTGACCATTTTCTGACAGGACCAAGAGGACATACAAACTACAGCTGCACGGACACGTTATTCAGCAGTTATGTCAAAGCATTCAGCAGACTCCAACCAACTCCGTAAGCCCCAAACGCCAAGATTGTTCTGACAGGAGTTAATAGCTTTTATAGCTCATTAAAGATTATAATAACTTCTCATCTACCAGCTCAGTACGAGTGTAAGAAGATATTTTTCCTCTCAGATGACTCATGCCTGAGATATTTTGTAATAGACTTCTATATATTCCCCCTCGCATTTGTTAGCAGGGGTTGGACTCCGGATGTAAGAGATCTCTTGATATCCATTCTGTTACTCTTATGTTGTAAATCTTCAGACAACTAATACAAAGGATGATGGGATTTCCCAAAGCATTGTGTCTCTGATGTCTTGCTGGTGTATGGTTGAAAGTTGCAGGATTCCTATGTATTTCATGACTCAATAAGTTTTCTTGTTACTCTCTATTACATATATGTTTGCTATACTTTCATATATCTTTCATGTTTTCCATGTACTCAATATCTAAATAGCAAGGAAAAAGAATACTTCAGGATTTAATCATTGATTACCCTGAGCTCAATCCAAGCTATTTCATATGTTTTCTACAGTTATGGTACCGAAAGAGTAATTCTTAAATGCTACCTTTCATACTATATCATCACAGTAATCTGTTATTTCAGGAATTCAAGTAATTTCTCCTAAGTAATAGACATCTTTCCCAATACCCAGCTTAGTGAAGAATTCTTAAATGCTCTTTGCTAGTTGTTTCCCATTTCACTCTCACAATCTACAGTTTGTTTTAAGAAATACATACAGGCCCTGTAATTCCAGCTACACTCAAGCCAGGATCTCAAGGAAACAACAGCCACAGACCCCATTGCCCAATGGATTAGTTTTACCTGCAGACACACTCTAAAACTATCAGAAGCATCCTCCCAACCAAACATAAAAAACAATCAGACATCCACTTCATAACTAGCCTAAAATTCCATTAAAACAGTGACAAACCTTACAGAGAGAGCCCTCTCTGATTACAACTGGGCTAGAAGCTGTAGTCCAAAGATTGGTTAGTGGTTACCCCGGCCGTATTCCCTTGGGAGTCATAGGGAACAACCTGGGTGTTAACACTAAGGAGGCATTGACAAGGTATGTTAGGTAGTGCAAGGGAAGCACAAGGAAGGACTAGTTTCAATTGCATGGAAATGAATGAATAATAGTGTATGATATGGAGTATTAGAAAGTTTTGGGTGTGCTAAGGAGGCATCTCTAGACAAATTTTGGGATGGTTTGGAGAAAATTTTGTGTTTTGGTGCAAACTTGCAATTTTTTGGCAATTTTCTATCCAAGAGCGTAACAAGCTCACACTATTCCTCAGGGCTCCAAATAATGTAAAATCAGCATTTTTGGGAATCTTGTGACCCCATCTCAAACCCCATTTTCCAACTTTCCTGGTCTGGCACTTAGGTTTTGATAAATTTATAAAAAGGAGGCCAAAAATCACCTTTCTGCCCCTCTTTTTCCATTTCATTGCGCACCTGGAGACGCGTTGGGAGAATGGCCATATCTCAGCAAAAAATGGGTCATTTTGAGTGAACAAATACTCTAAAGACATCTAAACTCTCCATATTTCCATAAAAGGCTTCTGATCTAGATTTGGACTTTAGAAAGGCACTCAAAAATGGCCTCCAACAGCTCGTTATACACCTGGGAATTTATGAGATTTTTGTAAAATTTTCACTATGTAATTTTTTGTAATTCCTAGTTTGACTTTGGTAAAAGTCAAAAGGGTGAAGTAGATGAATGTGAGCGGCAAAAGTAAATGTAAATAATGGGTGGTTAGTATTTGTAAGCTATTTTGATGTAAATTTGACCTCATTTATGAGAGAGGTTGGAGTCAAAGTTAATTGTAAAAGCCATTTTTAACTTCCCTAGACATTAGGGTTTGGTTAGAACACCTCGTGGAACAGTTCTTAGAGTCATTGATTCAACCCCTGACAGTGGGGAGATGTTGTTTTGGTATTTATGTATCAGTTTCTCAGTGATAGAACAGGTTGGATTTCAGAGGAGAGAACTATTGTAGCTTGTACTTGGACATTTTCCGGAAATCAAAGGACACAATTTGCAACTATTATCTACGAATTCATGTCCAGGAAGCTTGTGATGTTATTTTTTCTTTGTTATAGTTTTATATGAAATATATTCATCTTCTCTTTCCATTCGTGAATTATTCAATGGTTTTCCTTACATTTTATAAACAAAATTCTTTGCATAAAGCTCTGTTTTTATGAAAAAATCATTATGTGTTACTTTATTCTTGCTTAATCAATTCATGTTTCATGCTCATTAAGACCTTTTTCTTCTTCTAAACACGACACTACACTGACAAACCCTAAGATCCATCACAAAAGTAATGCTACTTTTCTCCTTTTTATATTTTCTGTTGTAACCCTTTGATCCTCTGACCTAGCTACCTGGTTTTTCTCCCTTATCGAGCAACAAAACCCTAAATTTTCCAAAACCCGCCTAAGTCTAGCTACTTAGCCTAAAATCCTTTACATTCTAGTCATCTCTTTCTTGTGATTTCATAAAGAGAGACCTCTCTGGTTTGGTAGGGCTAGCTACAAAACTAAAATCTTGGTCTGTGGTTACCTCTGTCGATCTCCTCATTAGCCTGGGACATTATGGAGGTTAATAGAGGGCATGAAAACTAGGGAGTGCAAGGTGTTCTACTGAATGTAATGTTCCCAAGCCATGGAAAAATGTAATCCTAGTTGTAAGGTCATGACTGCCAAGGTGTGTTAGGGAATTCTAGGGCATGCTAACATGTGCCAAATAGTACGAAGAAATGTCAAACAAGATAAGATGTGCCAAGTGCTAAGGCATGCCAAGATGTACAAGGGTGTGGCAATGCATGCCTAGGACTATCGAGGGAAGAAAAGGGAGGAAAACGTTAAACTACAAGGAAATGAGCACATAATATGGTTAATAACTCATCAATTTACCTTTTCCATGAGGGGCATGCTAGGCACAACAACACTAGGTGCGAATAGGTGCCAAGTGCCAAATGTCAGTGCATTCGAAGTGCCAGATCATACCCAGTCATCTCAACGCATGCCAAACATGCTAATACTTGCCAAGTGCCAATGTGCGTTAGGGAGTGTGATGCATGCTATGAAGTGGAATAGCATATCGAAGAGTACTAAGGTGTGCTAGAGAGTTCCAATGCATGTTGAGGAGTGTTAGGGAGTACTAAGACAACACAAGGGAGCACTAGGTCAAAATTCATAGAAGTGAATGAATATAAGGGTGTGTAGGGTAGTGTTAATGAGTGCTAGCTGTCATGCCAAGGAGGGAGTGACAAGGTATGATAAGCACCTGTAAGGCACGCCAAGGAATATCAGGGAATGTCAAGAAGTGATAAAGTATGCTAGGTGTTAACACTCAAGTTGTTCCCCAATGTTGTAGGAAAGGGAATATGGCCGAGGTAACCATAGACCAATCTTTTAGATGCAGGTTCTAGCCAATATGCATCCAGAGAGGGCTCTCTCTTTATAATTTAGCTTTGTTTTGAGGTATATTAGGCTAGTTATGAAGTACAAGGGTTTTGTTTTGAGTTTGGTTGGAAGGAGGGGACTCAATAGCACGGTGAGGTAAAAGTGGAACATATAAGTCCATTGGGCATGATGGAGACAAAGTGGGATGGCTTCATGGGTTAGGTTTCTCATCAAAGGATTTATCACAGAGCAAGGTACTCAAATATGGAACAATTTATAGACTGAAATCAGATGGAATACAGTCAATGGCTGAAGGGCAATTAAGAATCCTTCATCATCTAGACAGAGGGAAAATGGATGATTACTGCTAAGGAGCAGCTAAGAATTCCTTAGCTAATATTCAATATGGAAGAATCAAGGGAAACAAGAGCAGTTAAGAATTCATTTTTTATTCTAATTCTGAAGAAAACATTAAAAATAACAGAGACTGAACACAAAGTGAAAAAAATCAAATTCTGAGTTATTCTTTTTCTCTATTATTTAGATAATGAAACATATATGATATAGTAAACATAGAAACTGTAAAAAAAGAGTTAGAAGGACTTATTGATCAATAATATGATTCAATAATTCTGTGACATGGCCCTTAGCATCAAATTCCTCATTGAGCAAGCTAGACAAAATTGGTTCCAACAGCTTTTTATTTCCAAAAATGTTCAGTATTACAGTCAAAACTATGAACATTCACCAGCAACCAACCAACCCCAAATACTTCGTCTGGGGGGTATTTATACAAAAATGTCAAGATATCATACAAAATATCTGATAGAAATAATATTTGTTGACAATTTAATGCTTCTTTTACATAGATAGAGACAGATAGTCTCAAAAACAGGGCATAAATAAATGAAGAAATAAATGATGTTGTGTTGGTTTCTCTGTGTTGGTTAGATGTGCCAGAGGTAGGATCTGTGAGTTGGTCTACAACTGTATTCCATTAATACTTGGTGCTGGCCACTATGGTCTGTTTGGGTGTCTTCAATTTTGATTTGATACGCCTGTATTTTTCTGACCTTTATTTATTTCTTTTCTTTGCAACATGGTACAAAGCCTTGAATTCACCCAAGATACCAAAGATAAGTTCATAAGATTCCCAACATATCTTTCCACCAGTATGATTCTAGTAGTTTATGTCTTTGCAGCTTTCTCAAAGTCTCATTAGTCTCTGTGTACCTAAAGAAATTGGCTAAATGGTGAAAAAATGTTTCACTTCATGCTCAATATAAAATAGATTTTTCAAGTTGTTGTAGATGGCCTGGGCAGATTGGACTACCCTTTCTGTTGAAGTACTTGATGATGCATTTACTTGATCAGCAGCATGTTTATTCAACTTGTGCGTGTACTCAACTTGTCTCATCAGGCATTCATTACTCCCCAACAGACTTGGCAAACCATTTTCATGCAAAACTGCAAATCTCTTTATAAAAGAATCAATCTCCACTTGCATGTCCTGGCATCTCCTTTCTAGATTTTGCATCAGATTTCTAATAGTTAGAAATTTCTTTATATGGATAATGGTGCCTGTCCTGTCTATGATTTGCATTGCCTCCAATTCTTCACTGGTCTTGGTATTCAAAAAATGTATTAGCCTATTAGCTTGTTCAGTCATGTGTCCCAATAAAGCTCTAGTTTTTTGAATTTCCACTTGGGTTGCTGCTATCAAGTCAATCTGCTCATAAATAATCTAAATAGATCTCCACACATTACTAATGGATTGATTAATGTTAGCCCACAAAATGCCTTTGATTTCTCCTAGAGGTTTGTCCAAAGAGAGGTCCTTTTCCAATGCTTTCACCCTATTTTCTAATGCTTTAACCTCTCTTGTCTTTTCTGCTACAGTCATCTTAGATTTGTCATAACTTATTTCTAACTTTGCCAATTTGTCTTTGGCCTCTTTCAATTCTGACACTTGGAGTTTTAATTCCTCCATGGCTTTTATTAATTCCTCTGTGGTCATGCCAATACTGCTGCCTACTGTTGTTGTAGCTACTGCTGTTGATGTACCTGTAGTTATTTCTGCTGTAGGTGCTGGAATAGTGGGAGGCTGTGTTGTTACAACTGTTGAAGCGGCAGTTGTGACTGCAGGGATTTCTTTAGGTGGCTGGGAGGTTGAATCTCCTTGCTTCTCTTTCAGCGTTGTCTCCAATGCTTGCTCAGTATCATTTAACCTTTCATTGAGCTTCATCAGCAGCTCCATCATTTCTTCCTCTGACTTCTTCTAGACCATTTCTATTGTCTGAGGATGCATAGTAGGAGGCAATTTTAGCTGCTTCCTCAGGGAAGCAATATCTTCCTCTTTCTTCTTCATTAATGCCTTGATGCCCTTGGCATCCTTTGGGTCATGTCCTAGCTCAATGATAATCTCCTCCAAAGATTTTATCCTGTTGTCTATAGAAAGAGAAGAGGATTTCTCCAAATCTAGCTGAGCGGAGGTGTTCTCCAAGGAGTTTTGTAATCTGTAAGCTAGCATAGCTTTATTAGCTAGTGTGGAGTATACCATCTCTCCAGTTTGTTTGTGCAGCTCGATCTGGTCCATAGGATCAATATCCTTGGCCATGACCTCCAGATTTGTCCTTATGTAGTCATCTATTGATTGTGGTCGCTACATTTTGGGCTTGAAATAACTCATGATTATCTTGCCCTCCTTGATGTCATAGGTAGACATCAACCTTTGTTAATTTGTGGGGGCCATCTTAAGATATTGGTTGTAAAGTTGTACCTTTAGTGGGTCGTTTCTAACTTTAATCTTCGTGAATGTTCTTTTGATATCAGAGGCCTGCTAGCTTTGAGGCCGAGTAGATGAAACTTCCACACTATGTTGCCTCTCTAGCTCTTGCCTGTGTGAGCTAGTTGATGTGTCTACCATCGGGGATGTCTGTTGGCTGGCTATCTTTTCCCCTCTCAAACTGTCCATTGTATCCTCAAAGATTTCCTCTTCAGAGTAAGGATTTAATCTTTGTCTCTTTGCACCCGGCTACTCTGCCAGTCCATTGATGGGTTTGGCCTCTTCTCTGTCTCTTTTCTTGCCCTTTTCCTCATTTAGAGGAGTTTATAATGCAGGTACCTCTGCTGCTTTTGTTTGTACTTGAGGAATTTGCTCTTGTTGTTCTGTCATTTCTTGCTGATCTGTTTCTGCTACTTCCTTGCCCTTTGAGATCCCTATGCTAGCTTCTTGAACATGCTATTGAGAAGTTCTAGCAGAGGATGTGTCAATTCCTGCTTGTGGAGGTAGCTTGAAGGATACTTGTCCAAAAGAGTCCAATTCAAGGGTTTTTTCAAGGTCTTTCATAGCCCTCTCCATATTTTCTTGCTCAGTAATTTGTTCTACTAATGTACCCTCTACCCAGTCATCTTGATTAGCATATTGTTCAAAATCATGTATTCTATGGTGTACATAAGCTGATACCCTGTTTCTTACTTTTCTGTCACTTATAAAGCTATTCGGGTCATATGGTACCCACTAGCAACTTTTCTTCAATTTAAGTTCTTCCCCCAATATCCTATCAGCATCTTCCCATGCCTCCCCTTTATTAAGGACAAAAGGGCCTAATTGGGTTTTAATTCTTAGTTGTGCCTTTTTCTTTGCACTGCAAAAATGGGTTAAATCTGCATTGATAAGCTGCTTGAAGTATTCCATTGCAAATAGTCTCATAGGCACAAATTTGGGTAGTTTGTAGGGGCACAGTTCACAGCCATATATCCTGATTTCAGTGTGATTCTAGTATAGGTACTAGTCACCTATCTTGTATTGTCTGGAAAGCTGTAAATTCTTCTTTATATCAGTAGAGAGCCTAGGAGGAGGAGCTCCTACCAATAAAGTGGTGGCTGGATGTATGAACAGGTCAATGAATTCACAATAGCTATAATGGGATTCATGTACATTGTGGAAGACTGAGGTAAAGATCACAGACCTCCTTTCTCCTTTGGAATCTAATTCTCTGATGGGAAATGAAAAGTTGTTTGGCTGATAATATAAGAAAAGGTGATAGATGAATGAGGTGTACTTAAAGATTCCTTCTCTATCCAAACTTATGAACTGCTCATTGATTTTGTTAGCAATAAAGGTTGCATAGTCATACTTGACAGCAGGGGGTTGTCCTAGGGTAAATATTGACAGCAAAACTAAGGTGGTCTCATCAATAAACTCACTGGTTTTAAAACCCAAGATGAAGGATATCATATCAACTAAGAGTTGTCCTATTTCATTGAACCAGACATGCAAATATGGAGGTGGGCCTTGGGGTTGGCGCTTTGGCCTCATGAACATTCGTGCAATATGGGTTATCTCTGAGTGGGGCAATTTAGAACCTTCCTCAAGCAAGAATCCCATGGAAAGAGGAGCCAGAGGCTGAGTGGGATGGAAGTGTAACATCTCATTGATAGATTCAGCAGTTATGTGTAAGAGGACAGTTTGGTATGGGGTTATGACTGCTTTGGTGACAGGGTCATAGTTGGCACAACAATGGTGGATAATATCTTGGAAGACATTGACTGAGGGAAGGTAATACCTGGGAAGATTAGATTCTCATATTCCATAGAAGTCAGGGTTGCTTAGATGATTTTTTCTAACTCGGCAAAATTCCTGGAGGTGGTTCATGTCTCCAGTTAACTCTTTGATATGAAAATCTTTGTCGGCTAAAGGCAACCAATTCTGGTCCTTATGAGGTGCATTGAGGGGCGCGACATTCAAGGCTACGGGATATTCCACTTTTGGTTTTTGTATTTTTAAACAGGACTTTCAGGCTTCAGGGGAGAAAATGGGAGAAACAGTAGTCCTGGGTATATTTTTGTGAAGGCAGCAGGTTGAATTTAACTTGAATTTGGCTCCTTGGGGAAATTTACAGAGGAAAACTGAAATTTACAGGGTTCGGGAAGAGAATTGAGGTAAATACCTGACTTTAAAGGTGAACTGTGTACTTTGCAAGTTGCAGGACGAGCTCGAGAGTAGGATGTTGAACTTTATTGGCCGGGTGGCAGACTGCAAGCTTTGAGCAATGAACTGGACGTAATTCACATGCGAACAAGTCCACAATAGCAATGGGTGAAAATGACAGTTTCGCGATTTTTAACAAAATTTGGCTTTCGCAGGGCTTTTTAGTGCTTTTTGGTCAGATGATGTCATCATGGTGGGACATTTTGTCACGTAGAAGAGGGTACAGAAGGGTGACATGGAGGTGATGTGGCGATGGCGTCAGCAGGCGGGGTCAGCAGGAGGGCGGTAAGCAGTATTGGCCCGCACTGCTTATGAGCCAGAGTGGTTTGAGGCAGAGAGGCAGCGAGAATGGCGGGAGTGCCACGCGTCCACATTATGGGCGCAATACAGCCCATCTCCCGGACGTTAAAGTACAGCAACGGAAATTCTAGAGGCACCTACTACCCTTTGTAAAATGTGGTCCATGTTAGGTACGGGGTAGTGGTCTTTTAAAGAGACTTTATTTAGATTCCTCAGATCAATGCATAGTCTAATTTCTCCTGTTTTCTTCCTAGTGGGCACTAAATTAGAGACCCATTCTGAAAATCTAATGGGTGCAATTATCCAAGCTTCATACATTCTTTTGATTTCTTTTTCAATTAGAGGGAGGAGTACAGGGTTGACCCTTTTGATTTTTTGTTTAAAAGGCTTTTGATTTTCTTTGAGGGGTATTGTATGTTGAATCATAGAAGTATCATAAGATTTGAGATCTTCATAGCTCCATGTAAAAACATCCTGGAATTATTTAAACAATTCAACATATTTAAGCTTTTGGTCAGGAGGCAAAGTTTTGGACAATTTTATCATTTTAGGATTTTTTTCAGTTCCTATGTTACAGTCCTGAATCTCTGCATTTAGAGGCTACATTTTGGGCTTCCTTGAAATATCATTAGAATAAAAATGTCTTCCAGAGGAGTTAATCCTGTGGGTAAGTAATTGTCCTTTAAATCAATGACTTCAGTTTCTCCTCCAACAGTTTCATCAAAGTCTATTTGTTTAAGCTCTTACAACTCTTTTCTTGTAAATTTTGTTGGATGTAGTATTTGAGTTGTTGTTTTAGCTAAAATGTGTGCTTCAATTTTTTCTATCTGATCGACTTCACAAACAGTGCCTGTGTCTATATTAGTGCTGGAAAATTCTTCTTTTAGGGTCAAGAAATTGTTAATCTGAGTGTCATTGTCAAACACTTGCCAGTTTTTTACATTGTCAGGTACAGTTGGCCTGTGTTTAATCTCAGCTGTAAAATGATGATTAGGCTCAAATGGAAGTTTACAAGTGCTGGCAAATGTTGCTAAAATGTGAGCATGCAAATTTTGTTTCTTTGGAATTTTGGCAAGCTGTGTTTCTAGAAAGGTATTGAATATTTCAATTGTTGCCCCTCTATAAGATCTTAATCTGAGATCATTTGTGAGAAATTTTCCTTTCATTTGTTGAATAACTAAATCAGAGTCTCCAAAAATTGATACCCTAACTGCCCTAAGCTTTTGATCAATTTGAGTCCTAGTAAGAGGGCTTCATATTCAGCTATGTTATTAGAGCATCTAAAATTCAGCGTGTATGCACGTCCTTCAGCATTATCATTTTCCATATTATGTATCCAAATTCCTGCTCCTACTCCTAGTTTATTGACTGATCCATCAAATTCCAAATACCATAGGATTTCTTGATTATAGCCAATATCAAGAGTCTTAGAAATATGCTTACTAGGGAGATTTGGATTTTCAGTTTCACGTGGTTTCCCTTGTGTGTCTGGTATACCATTATTCACATAAATTTTTTGAATTTGAACACTAGATTTTTCATTTATGAATTTTTTCTACTCTAAAGCCAAAGCCTTGACATCAGTTGGGGGGTAAATTTCATCATTGTATAGGATGAAGGAGTCCATATCGGAATGCATGGAATAGATGGGAAAATTTTGGGGTTTCTCCTGGCTGTTGACCATGTATTTCATTAAAGTCTCTCTATACAACCTCTTTAGTTGACCAAATACTAAAATAGTTGCATAAGACATGTCCAACTATAAAGATCCTTGCAGTTTAGCTCCCCAAGACCTAGACAATAGCATTCCATATTTGGGTGGAATATCAGCTACCATCACATCCATTAAAATTGTTTTGAAAGGGTATTGGACTAATGATACACATAAGTCTTTGATTAGTCCTAGACATCTAACCTGGCTGGAATCAAAAGAGTACAAGTCTTTGTATGGCCTGGTAATATCTAGGTCCAACTTCTCCATTATAGATTTGGGCATTAAATTATGAGAAACACCAAAATAAAACATTGCATTGTGAATTATTTCATCATGAATGTTCAAAATTACATAGAAAGGAGGAACCCCTCCATCCACCGATTTTCTGTTTACTTCAGGGCCAAAGATTAATTCTAGTTGCTCATCAAGGACATTTACTGCATCTCTGTTTTTTGAAATTTGAAGTGATATGCTGATTTGTTCTCTATAGACATGATGCTTAGCCAGTTCTAAAAGTGGAATGGCTATCTTTAAATTGCCTATTTCGATATCGAGGTTGAAAGGTTTTTCAGTTTTAATTTTTGCATTTCGGGCAGCAAGGTTTTTATTTTCTGCTGCATTTTTGTATCTATCTCTTTTACAGGAATGTTGTTATGAGTTGAAGTTGTTTCTATGTCAATTTATGGAGGTTATTCCACAATTTCTTTGGAAGGAATGGAAGTTGAATATGGTTTATTAGGTTGTTGATTATCTGAAACATCTTCAATTGTTGGATTTTTTGGGTTAGGAATTGCTTTAGGAGGAGTTTGTATAGGAGGGTTCTTGATTTTAGATTTGGTAGGTTGCTTGGTTTCTTTTTGTTTATTGTCATCAGGGACATCTATTCTTCTGCTTCTGAGATTATATTGCTTGTGAACTTCATAGATGGTTGTGTCATATCCCTCCCTAAAATCAAACGATTCCTCTCATTGAATTTGGAACTGACCAAGAGTGTGAGCCTCTTGGTCTTCTTGGGTTAGGAAAATTTGATGTTCACTATTGAGACCCATTAAGTTGATTTGAGTGTCTTCTGTGGGCTCACTAGAAGTGGAAGCTTCAGCATAGTTTTCTTGGAACGAAAGTCTAACACTTTGGGCAGGGCCAACCTTTCTAGTGTTAGAGTTCTAGTTTTTCCTAAAGTTTGGATTTCTCCCAGTATTGCTTGGTTGACTATCCCAAGGGGATTTTCTCTCAGTTGTTTCTACTCTATCACCAAGTCTATCCATTCCTTTAATGATAACATCTAATTTTTGTTCAAAGGAAAAAGGTTCTTCTTTGATGGGTAGCCTCCTTTCAGCTCTTGCTCGAGCTCGTTTAGAAGTTAGGTTGGCCTCAACATTGACAACTATACTCTGCATGTCTTCTAAGCTCCGAGGAGCCCTTTCCCTAAGCTGGTATGCCATTTCAGAGTCAAATGCATCAGGGAATTTAATCAAGGCCAAGTCTGGTGGAGGTCTGAGTGTTGGAAATAATACTGAGAGGGGGGGCTGAATCAGTATTATCAAGTCAAATAATCCTTTTCAAAAACCAAATTGTATACGCTACTTCAGTTAATTCAACCCACGTATATATGCAACTATTCAGAAGAAAATCTGTGTATACAGAGCAAACTTTTAATTTACTTAAACTTTCAGATGATGTTTGTTAATCTGAGATGCAGCATCAAATAACCAGTAACTAGAGACAGTAAAACAGAGCAGAAATACAATCACACACAAGAACACCAGATATAAGGTGGAAACCCAATGTGGGTGAAAGCCACCTGCTGCAATTCGTCTCTATCTTTATTTAATTAGAAACTTCTGTTTACAATGTACTGGTGCAGTCCTTTACCAGTACGCAGGCTACAACCCGCAGAGAGCTACAACTCTCTCTCGTTTTCTAGCTTCTCCTGGAAGGGAGCTACCACCCCCTTAGCTCTTGCACTAGCCAAGATACTAGTACGTAGGTGCTGGCCTACAGAAGGCTACAACCTTCTCTTTCTTCCAGGGACAACGTTTCATCAATTTTCAGACTGGATCCATCAAACAATCATCAAGAACAAACCAACAAATCCTTTTCACAAATTAGATCTGAATCAAGTAGATATTCTTCTTACAGTTGTACCCAAAACACAGTACCAGAAACCATACACCAGAAAACAGAACCCAGAACACAGCAGCAATAGTCAGAAGCAGCTAGATCACAACTTAGTTTATATACGCTATTTCAACAGCCTGAAACTAGCATGCATACACTTCTGCGTATGGAACAACCTGCGTATATGCCCCTTTACTTTACTAAAACTGTGTGTATATGCGTCTTCACCTTACTGAACCTGCATACAGATCTATAAAGAACAACACACTCTTCCAGATATTCACTTACTAATTAACCCAGATTATTAGACTTATAGATCAAACAAGCGCCACATCTAGCAGATCAAAATCATACAAAGATACTGTCATTCAGGCTTAAAGATTATGACCCATGAATAGAACTTATCCTTCCTTTTACGCTAAGGTTCTTCCTAGCTTCAGATCTAGATCTGCATCACCACCCAATATTCCAGCTCTAGTACTTTATCAGATCTTCAATAATAATTCAGATGATTATCTGTCACAAGATCTCCTTCCTCTTTTATAGCTTTAGGCCTTCCCCAATACCATGGTCCAAAACCATAACATTTCAATACCATGAGCCCAAAACTAGGGATCAACACATCTGACGAGACGCCATGGTCCAAAACATAGGTTCAAGTTCCAAGATCTAACTACCATGGACCAAAAGAATGATCCCCAACATATACGCGCTTTTGTAATGTATAACCCACGTGCCTTCATCTAGATGAACCTGCGTATATGTTTTTTTCTACTTTCTGAGTGCCTGAACTGAGATCTAATACCAAAGAAGGTTGCCATCGAGGACAACACCTATGACATAGCTCCAAACCTATGCCATAATGCCAACAATCTCCCCCTTTGGACTTGATGGAAACACCAAGATCATTCTCCTCCTTTGTCATCAAGGGCAAAGGGTTGTGCTCCCCCTGAGTACATGCTGAAATCTCTGTCCTGCTGTGCTGACCATGCTCCCCCTGACTGTAGGAAAGATCTGCAAAAGGATGTTCTTTAAGAAGAACCAAGATTTATGCAACAATACAAGACCTTCCTATCACCAAAGGACTTAATACATACATCCATCACCCAACCAAGTGGGGATCATCCATCCAACCGAGTGGAATACATCAGAAATTTACATATGATGATCAAATACATTACATCTTCATCCCAGGCATAGTGGGGAAACCAAAATAGGCCGTTACACCATATAAGAAAGAGATACATGACATAGAGACGAATATTTAAAACATGAAAGAGTCATCAACAACTAATAGTAGCAACAACTGTCAATCATCATTCAGATCAGCAACCAAGATTTCCTTCTATTCGCCCTCTGCCTTTGTTCCACCTGAAATCAACAACAGTTATGAACTAGAACCAAAAGCTTCTAAAATAATGCCAATAATGCATTATTAGAAGATTATCTGCTCCCCCTGAACCTGTCCCGGATGGTCTCTGTCAGACCCACATCAGAATATCTTTAACCAGAGCCTGCTCCTTCTGATATCCATCAAACCTCCATATATGTGATTTTCTCTGTACAAACCAGCGTATGTACGCGGATACACCTTATCCAACACGCGTACGCTTATTTTTCTCTGGAACTGATAAGATTTCATAGCAAAATGATACATCAACAACTCCCAGCTTCTGTCTGAGATATTCAAAAGTTTCCCTGGGCAGTGGTTTGGTGAAAATGTCAGCAACTTGTTCCTTAAAGAAGGAACATACTCCAATTTGACCTTTTGTTCCAACACTTGTTCCCAAAGAAAGTGATACTTGATTGGTATGTGCTTGGTCTTTGAATGCATGACAGGATTTTTTGAAATGTTGATTGCACTTGTGTTATCACATAAGATGGGGATAGGTGGTGTACAAGTGATTTGAAAATCCTCCAAGGTCTACATCATCCAAAGGAGTTGAGTGTAGCAAGATGCAGCTGCCACATATTCCGCTTCAGCTGTAGATAAAGCAATCGAAGTATGTTTCTTGCTGAACCAGGATACTAATCTGGCACCCATAAAGAATGCTCCACCACTTGTTCTCTTCCTGTCATCCACGCTTCCGGCCCAATCTGCATCTGTATAAGCATGAAGTGTGAGATCTGTATCTCTAGGATACCATAAGCCATAGTTTTGAGTCCCTTGAAGATATTTGAAAATTCTCTTCACTGCTTAAAGGTGAGTTTCCTTTGGATTTGCCTGAAATCTCCCAACTATTCCCAATACATGCATGATGTCTGGTCGGGTACCTGTCAAATAAAGTAGACTTCCAATCATGGATCTATAGGTTGGCTGATGTACGGCAGCTGATTCATCATTTGCACTAAGACTGCATCCTGTAACCATGGGGGTATAGACTGGTTTCACATCTTCCATGCCATACTTCTTCAGAATCTGCTTGAGGTACTTGGTTTGAGATAAGAAGATACCGCCTTCATTCTGTTGGATTTGCAATCCAAGAAAGTATGTCAGTTCTCCAAGAAAAGACATTTCGAATTCTTTTTGCATCACGAAGGCAAAGCTTTGACTCATAGCTTCTTCATTTCTCCCAAAGATAATGTCATCTACATACACAACAAGTATTAGCAATTTGTTATTTTCTATTTTGACATAAAGATTGTTATCTGTTGATCCTTTTCAAAAGCCTTGTTGATGAAGATATTTGTCCAACCGGTAGTACCAAGCCCTTGGAGTCTGTTTAAGACCATAGAGAGCCTTTTTTAGTCTGCATACAAGATTTGGATCATTCCCAAGGATGAAACCATCAGGTTGCTCAATGTACACTTCTTCTTCTAAGTCCCCATTCAGAAAGGCTGATTTCACATCCATTTGAAAAACTTTGAAATTCTGAAATCTTGAGAGAGCAAGGAACATCCGGATGGCCTCAAGTCTAGCAACAGGAGCAAAAGTTTCTTCAAAGTCTATCCCTTCTTGTTGAGCATACCCTTTACAAACAAGTCTGGCCTTGTTTCTAATAACTTCTCCATTTTCATTCAATTTGTTTTTAAAGACCCATTTTGTTCCTATGACATTCTTATCTTTTGGTCTAGGAACCAACTCCCAAGTGTTGTTCTTTTCAATCTGCTCAAGTTCTTCATCCATTGCCTTGACCCAACATTCATCTTTGCAAGCTTCTTTTACATTTTGTGGTTCAGTGGAGGAGAGTAGTTCCAAATAGCTCGAAGCTTCTGCAATTGTTCTTCTTGTTTGTATGCCAGCGTCCTTTTGCCCCAAAATTTGTGATTCTGGATGATTCTTTTGAACATACCTAGAAGGAGTCTTTTCTTCTATTCTTATTTATTCCTCTGGTTCCTCATGAGTTTCTTCTTCATGGGTCTTTTCTTCATCATTGGTCTGATTTGGAGAGTAGTCTTCATCTTCTTCAATATCTTCATGATTTACTTGCTTAGGGATGTATCCTTTTTCATCAACCACTACATCAATGCTATCAACAATTCTTCCAAGTCTTTTATTATAACACTTATATGCTTTGCTGTAGGGAGAATAACCAAGGAGGATGCCTTCATCAGCTCTAGGTTCAAGTTTGCCAAGCTGTTCATCAGTATTCTTAATATAGCATTTGCTCCCAAAAATTTTGAAATGCTTTATTGAAGGAGTCTTACCATACCAGAGCTCATGCGGAGTTTGAGTGTTGTTCACTCAGACATTTGTTTTGTTGAAAATAACAACCGCAACATATGCAGCTTCACCCCAGAAGGTTGCGGGAGTACCAGACTCATCAAGCATAGCACGAGCCATTTGTTGGATTGTTCTGTTCATCCTTTCCACCACTCCATTTTGCTGAGGAGTCCTAGCTGTAGAGAATTCCCTTCTTATTCCATGATCTTCACAGAAATCAAAAAATTCATTTGAGGTAAACTCCCCACCTCTGTCTGACCTGAGGCACTTAATTTTGTAATCTGATTCATTTTCAACCAAGGCTTTGAAGGATTTGAATTTTTCGAATGCTTCATCCTTGTGCTTCATAAGTCCTAACCAAACCATCCTGGAGAAGTCATCAATGAATAATATAAGGTATTCTTCTCCTCGAGGTGACCTTGTCCTAAATGGACCACATACATCTGTATGAACTAGCTCAAGAGGTCTGCTGGCTGATCCTTCCTTCTCAGGGAAGTTAGTTCTAGTTTGCTTCCCAAACTGACATGATTTACATATAGTGTTGTCTGGAATTTTGATGTCTGGAAGACCACGAACTGCCTGGTACTTGCATCCTTTCCTTATTTGTGAAAAGCTTAAATGCCCCAACCTCCAGTGCCATAACCAGTGTTCATCATTCTTGCTCAAGTAACATTGTTGTTCTCCTTCTTCAAATATGTATAGATTGTTTGGAGTTCTTTTGCCTTTGATTAATGTTCTTCCTGTATCAAGATCACGAACACTACATCCATCTGATCGAAATATCACCTCGGTCCCATTATCGCACATTTGACTGACACTCAATAAATTATGTTTCAAGCCATCAACATACAAAACATTACCAGCTTTGACCTCCTCTTTCAACTGAGCAATGCCTTTTCCTTTTATGGCTGCTGGGGTATCATTTCCAAAAGAAACTTTCTTTCCCTTTTCTAAAGTAGTGTATGATTCAATTTTTTCTTTATCACCTGTCATATGCTTCGAACATCCGCTGTCGATGTACCATTGATTTTCTTGTCCGTCCGCATATAAAGCTATCCCACATCTTTCTGGTTGTGGTTCCTCGATTCTCCATGTTTTGGCATTTGAGGTTTGTTCCTTCTGAGTTGTTTTCCAAAACCTGCTCCTGCATTCAGAATCTTCATGGCCAAAATGATTGCAAATAGAACATTCAATTTCATTTTCAAGGGCAGAAAAGTTGTTATAGGTCATCTTTGTGATTGCAGGCATACTTCTTCATTTTTGAGCTTCTCTAGTCATGATTGTCTTATAGGCAACACATTGAGCTGCTTTGTGACCAAAGTTATGGCAAGAGAAACATTGGCCATTAAAGAAATTCCTGCGAATATCATCCAACCGATTATAGTTTCTACTACCATCCATTCTTGAAGAAAATTGGGAGGATTTTACCTGTGGCTAGTTGTAGCTTCTGTTTGTCCTTAAGGTAGCATGCCCCCGATTTTTATGATAATCTTTGTTTGTCCTTGAAGAAAACTGTCCCTGATTTACCTGATGATTTCTATTAGGCCTTTGCTCACTCCTTCTTGCTGCATTAAGATAACTTTTAGAGGTGGAAGCTTGAGATGCTTCTCCATTATACCCCAAACCTGTCTTGATTAGAGGGGAACGCTGCACACTAATGATCTCATCGAAAGTTTCAGATCCTTTAACAAATTTAAGATTAAGGGCCTTTGTTTTCTCAATTTCTTTTCTAAGGCCAACAATTTCACATTCTAACTTCTCAAGAGATTTCTCTTTTTCATCAAGTTGAGTTTGTAGAGTATCAATGATCTTATTCATTTCTTCTAAACATCTTTTGAGTCTAGAAATTTCTTCATAAAAGCCATCCATATCTATAGCATACACATAATCCTCATCTTCAAAATCCATTAAAAGTTTATAGTGATTACCTCGTTCATCTTCATCGCTATTTGATAGTCCATCACTATCTTCATGAGTGTAATAGCTTTTCTTATTTGCATTTTGTTTCTTGTACCTTCTAACAGGTTCCTTCCCCTTGTCAATCTTATCCTTGTGAGGACATTTGGCAGCATAGTGACCTACTCTTCCACAAGAAAAGCATTTGAATGGTAACTTACCTCGGAATCGTCCAGTGCCCCATTGAAGATTTTTGACAAAATTTGATTCTTCTTCTTCTTTTGATATGTGTCCAGACTCATAGTAGTCTCCTTTTCCAGATGCTTTGAGAGTAGCTTCTCTTCTATCTGATGGTCCTCCTTTCCTCATCTCATAAGCAGTTAGAATTCCATGCAGCTGTGACATTTTAAGGTTTTGAAGATTCTCCTTTTCTTCTATTGCTGAAACTTTAGATTCAAACCTAGGGGACAAAGATCTTAGAACTTTTTCAACTACAACAACTTCCATTACTTCTTCACCCAAATTTTTCATACAACTAACAATCTCATCTACGCGAAGAAAATAGTTAGCCACACTTTCATCATTGTACATTCTGAGATTTTCATATTGAATTCTGAGGGTTTGAAGTTTTGCTCGTTTTACTTGATCATCTCCTTCACAGCTCAGAACAATCTTGTCCCATATTTCCTTAGAAGATTTATACTGCATGACTTTGACAAATTCAGATTGTGATAGACATCCCAATAGAGTATTGACCACCTTTGCATTCATTTCATATTTCTTCTTCTCAGCCAGATCTGTGGGAGTTGATGCTAGAAAAGTATACCCTGTATCTATGATATCCCATACTTCAGTACCCAAAGATTGAAGATAGGCAGTAACTCTTACCTTCCAGTATACGAAGTTTGTCCCATCAAAAACCGGTGGCCGAATTGATGCTTCCCTCTCGTAGTTGCCCATGATGAAAGATCTTCCTTCAAGCGATCAAGCTCCTTCAGAAGGACCTGCTCTGATACCAATTGTTGGAAATAATACTGAGAGGGGGGGTGAATCAGTATTATTAGGTAAAATATTCCTTTTCTAAAACCAAATTGTATATGCTACTTCAGTTAATTAAACCCGCGTATATACGCAACTATTCAGAAGGAAACCCGCGTATACAAAGCAAACTTTTAATTTAATTTAACTTTCTGATGATGATTGTTAATCTGTGATGCAGAATCAAACAACCAGTAACCAGAGACAGTAAAACAGAGCAGAAAGATAATCACACACGAGAACACAAGATATAAGGTGGAAACCTAATGTGGGTGAAAACCACCTGCTGCAATTCGTCTCTATCTTTCTTTAATTAGAAACTTCTGTTTACAATGTACTGGTGCAGTCCTTTACTAATACGCAGGCTGCAACCTGCAAAGAGCTACAACTCTCTCTCGTTTTCCAGCTTCTCCTGGAAGGGAGCTACAACTCCCTTTAGCTCTTGCACTAACCAAGATACTAGTACGTAGGTGCTGGCCTACAGAAGGTTACAACCTTCTCTTTCTTCCAGGGACCACATTTCATAAATTTTCAGACTGGATCCATGAACATTAATCAATCATCAAAAATTTCTTCATCAACCAAACTCCTTTTCACCAATTCAAGTAGATACTTCTCTGACAGCTTAACCCAAATCATAGTACCAGAAACCATACACCAGAAAACTGAACCCAGAACACAGCAGTAATAAACAGAAGCAGCAAGATCACAATTCAAAATATATACGCTACTTTAACAGCCTGAAACCTGTGTGCATACGCTTCTGCGTATGGAACAACCTGCGTATACGCTTCTTTACTTCTCTTAACCTGCGTGTATATGCGGCTTCGCTTCACTGAACCTGCGTACAGATCTATAAAGGATAATTCACTCTTTCAAATATTCGATCACTAATAAACCCAGATTATCAGACTTATAGATCAAGTAAGCGCCACATCTAGCAGACCAAAATCATACAAAATACTATCATTCAAGCGTAAATATTATGACCCATGAATAGATCTTATCCTTATTTTGTGCTAAGGTTCCTCCTTCATTCAGATCCAGATCTGCATCACAACCCAATTACCAATATACCAGCTCTAGCCCTTTTTATCAGATATTCAATAATAATCCAGATGATCATTTGCCACATGATCTCCTTCCTCTTTTATAGTCTTAGGCCTTCCTCAATACCATGGTCCAAAACCATAACATTTCAATACCATGAACCCAAAACTAGGGATCAACACATCTAACGAGACGCCATGGTCCAAAACATAGGTTCAAATCCCAAGGACTAACTACCATGGACCAAAAGTATGATCCCCAACATATACGCTTTTTTTAAACGTATAACCCGCGTGTATACGCGTCTTTATTTAGATGAACCTACGTATATGTCTTTTTCTTCTCTCTAAGTGCTTGAAGTGAGATCTATTACCAAAGAGAGTTGCCATCAAGGACAACACTTGTGCCATAGCTCCAAACCTATGCCATAATGCCAACAACCTCATCTTTGAGTTGTCACTTGAACTCCATTTAAGACATAAACTCCTCTTACCATCTTGACAAATTTGCATAATAACAATGTTGACATATGTTATTCTATCAAATGACATAGATTGCTATAATTTTCAGAGAAAGTAGCCAAGCAATGAACCATCCTATGTACAAGCTCCCATCCATCACATAACATAAAGCCATGTATCCATAGTTATCTAGAGTATTTATTTGGGTATTAAATGTATTCAAAATTTGACCATACAACTTACCTGTTTACCACACAAAGATCTCATAAAAATAACTTGTAAGATATGTTCCTAGCTTTCCATGACCCATCAACTTTATAACATAAGATAATAACAACCAAATTAGCAAAATTTTCTAATTTAAATATATTACTCAATTGTATGGAAATTGTTCTGCACTTCTTAACTTACAAACATTTTAAAATACATCACTAAAAAAGACATGAAACAAATGTAGGTTAATGATCTCCTCAGGTATAAAATTTAGATGAGGAAAAATCGAAAAATCGAGCATGCCACATTTTCTACACCTATACATTCGATCATTGAATCAAGGAACAACACGGTCACAACTTTAAATTTGTATGATGGAATACACCAGCATAAGAGATAAAAGAATGCACAATAGAGAAATCATCTCATATCTAGTAGATCTGCTCGATCATGTCGTATTTTCTTCCCACTCATGGGCCATACACTTTCACGGATCCTTGTAGATATGCAATTTCAAATAGCCTCCATTTACTGGTCAGCTGCAACACACGCAGGCGGTTACTCTTATCGCAACTATCTTCTTAAATCTGGAAACCTAACCAGTGGGAAAAGGAATGATGTGCCAACATTCGCAGCACTCTCGCCTTCTTACTTGCCTTTCCTTAGGAAACGTATGGGCAACGGAGTTCTTTCATGAGTGATTTCTTTGCAGAGAACAAGAACTACATCGATCTAAATCTATCAATAAGTATAGCAGTGATCTGTCTTCACTATTCCTAAGAATGAAGCAGCAATATGCAACGTTGGGTTCGATGATGTCTTTAGCAATTCAAATGAATGACGGATCATACAAAAGATTCACACCTTGACACAAACAATAAACTAGCCTATGTAGAGGGAAGTATTATTGCTCAAAATTCCGTCGTCACAAGCTTTCTAGTTGGAGTCATTGCTGATCTTGTTCGGACACTAAGAAAATTGGAGGAGCAGATATGTTGCACAAATTACTCATAAAATTATTAATATATTTATTCCGCTCAAAATTAAGTTACATGTTACAGTTTTCAAAGTAAGAAATTATTTGAAAATCACTGAGACTAATAAATTCCCACCCACTCGAGGAAGGATCCAGTAGGGACTACATACTAGCATTTGCACCAAATGTTGCAAAAGAAATGCCGTAAGGCATAAATTGAGAAACAATCACTACATGGGAATGAGCAAATCTAAATGAGATGCAAATATGTAGCAAAAATGAAATTCTAACGTTGTATAAACAGAAGTTGATTTAGGGTGCCTCACACTATTTTTTACTAATTATTGAATTAATATTGCATATAAATCTCATAAAATTCAATCAACTTATAATTTAAGGCTCTGATCTAAATTTGACTTTGGGTCATTAACAAGGTGATGTTGTGTCTCAACTACTTAACCACTAAACCATAGGCCAACAAAGAAAATACTGCAAAATGTTACAGGCATTACCATAGTAAACCCAATGAATCTACACACAAGAATTTTTGGGGGAGAGTGTTATTGGAATTAATACATGGCATAATAGGAGCAGAACCCTTGTCTTGCTTCCAATCCTCGTTTACAAAAGAAAGCTCATTCTGAATGATATATCTTAGGTTTGGATCAGAAGGCAGAGTTGAAGCTTCTAATAAAAAAGAGCGACATTTTTCCTTCACTTCATTAAAGCGACTGTAAGTGGGAGTGGGAATATTATAGCTATATGGGTTTGGCTTGTTTCGCTAAATTTTATTATGATCTGTAGAATCTATCTCATTGTTTTCAAAGATAGAAGGGTGTAGCCAACAGTGCCATTCGTGTTTCTGATCATTTTCTGATGTTTTTTTTGGTTCAAATTCGGCATATATTCCAAGCTTTTGATTTTGTGATGCCAATTGACAAAGGACATGGAAATTTCTTTACCATGCAGCAAAGCTGAGATTGCCTGCCATTATGAGAATGCAAAATCTCGTCTACTCCTGCTAATTGGATCAAGATCTTGAAGATACAAAGAGAAGCTGCATATTATTCTTCCAGCAAACATCCTATTCCCTTGCATCTAGGCTTGAATTCCATGTCAGAACTGTCTCTACATTATCAAGCATAGTTAAAAACTTGGTGTTGTGAAAAACTTGGACATGCCAGAAAGGAGTTTTACTCTGACTTGGCAAAAAAAATCTTGGAAAAACTAGTTCTACTCACGTATTTACCAGGCTAACTCAGAATAGGTGTGTCAGATTTGCCATCATAGATTTCAACTTATTGCTACATTTTCTTGGTCTGTTATATGGACCAAGCTGGGTTGGACTTACAAGTCTAGAATCCAGATCAAACAAGGTGAATTTTGTGGCACTCTTATCAAGCCATTGCTGAGTTTGTAATTCCACTTGGTATTTTTGCCATGTTAACGCATATTAATACTTGTGGATACTCATCACCTTTATATAACCTCTGTTTCCACGCATTTCTACCTTTATATAACTTCTGTGTCAACACATTTCTATGCATTATTTATTGTAACATACATGTGAGTAAATCCTTTGGAAAATATTGTAGCTATATGGGTTTGGCTTCATTTTGGCTTTGTTTCCATAAATTTTATTATGATCTGCAGAATCCATCTTACTCTCTTCAGAGATAGAAGAAGGGTGTATCCAACAGTGCCACCATTTGTGTTTCTAATCATTTTCTGCTGTTGTTTTTTTTCTCATTTGACATCTTTCCCAAGCTTTTGATTTTGTGATGCCAGTTGACAAAGGACATGGAAATTTCTTTACCATGCAGCAAAGCTGAGATTGCCTGCCATTATCAGAATGCAGAATCCTATCTACTCTTACTGCTGATTGGATCAAGATCTTGAAGATACAAAGAGAAGTTGTTATTACCTTGAGAATTTAATCCACATAATTTCCATTGTACCCTTTCCTGTTCCTCAGTACCATTGAATCGAATCAAGGTAAAATTCCAAGTTCATCCCACAAATAAACTGTGGGTGAGGAGTCTGTTACATGCCATAACTCCTCAAGGTGAAATTCCAAGTTCATCCCACATATAAACTGTGGGTGAGGAGTCTGTTACATGCCATAACTCCTCAAATAATCTTTAAAGGGTCCTACCTTATAAGCAGGACGTTAGTGGTTCCATTCCACTTTGCTCTATAACATGAATTATAGGGTGCTAGCTCAATGGAAGGGCACTTGACTTATAAGTAGGAGGTTAGTGGTTTGATTCCACTTTGCTCTATAGCACGATAGCATGAATTAAAGGGTGCTAGCTCAATGGAAGGGCACCTGCCTTATAAACAGGAGGTTAGTGGTTCAATTCCACTTTGCTCTATAACATGAATTAAAAAGTGCTAGATGTATGCTAACATGAATTAATCAATAATATTATAGTTTATTTCTAATTAAATACTTTTTTATTTGGATTTTATTTCAGTAGTGAGATATTTTTCTGAATTCATCTCAACTAGTCTCTAGAGAGACCAAATTTTATTTGGATTTTATTTCAGTAGTGAGATATTTTTCTGAATTCATCTCAACTAGTCTCTAGAGAGACCAAAATTGTCTCCGACACTGTAATGAAAGTTTAGTCTTTATACAACACAGAAATTCTGAAATAGAAAATGTAACAGTACCTTTTTTGTCAGGGTTTCAATCATTATTTTGGATAAAGCATACATAATTTATTTTTGACATGTCTAATGGTCCCTTCACTGACAAATTGCCTCCGACACTGTAATGAAAGTTTAGTCTCTATACAACACAAAAATTTTGAAATAGAAAATGTAACATTATCTTTTTTGTCAGGGTTTCAATCATTATTTTGGATAAAGTATACAGAATTTATTTTTGACATGTCTAATGGTCGCTTCATTGACAAATTGTCTCAGACACTATAATGAAAGTTTAGTCTTTATACAACCCAGAAATTCTGAAATAGAAAATATAACAGTATCTTTTTTGTCAGGGTTTCAATCATTATTTTGGATAAAGTATACAGAATTTATTTTTTACATGGCTAATGGTCGCTTCACTGACAAATGTGTGCAAAGTTCATTTGTAAATTTTACAGTTAATTCTGACTGACAAATGTGTGCAAAGTTCATCTGTAAATATTACAGTTAATTCCCAGCACAAACATTTCCCTTGTTTATGATATCAAGGGAAAGCCAGTAGACCAGGCCGATAGACAAAAAATGGCAGTATATATATAGATATATTTCTCCTGTGCCCTTATGCATGACAGTTAACAAATATTGTACTCACAATGTCTAAGGTCCCAAAGGATTTTCTGTTTGAAACTGTATTCTTTTTCCTCATAAATGGGGTCAGTCAGAATATCCTTTCCGCTGTAGTACTCCACATGCACACTCTTGGCATTTCAATATTTTTCACTTGAATTTCCACCCATTCTTTGTCTATACGCTTCGAACTTGACAATTTATCTTTCAACTCACACTCGCCAGCCTTTTGAGCCACAGGTTGAGTACCATTTTTGGACACAATAGAGTCGTTTGAGATCACGCAAATACTAACAGAAAACACATTATCATGAGCATCGTTTCAACAATTGGGTTTAGGTTTGGATACATTCAGCTGATTTTCAACCAGCATTGCCTGTATAGTAAATTGGTGGTTTATGTGCGATTCTATATATATGTGTTTCTTGAAAGTTAGAAATATGGGTGGGTGCCTTTAGGTATTGGTTGGAATCCTCTTTCACGATTTGCTTCGCACAACCCCAGCTACTTCAGTGCTACTTCTTCCAGAATCCACAAACCCAACGGAGTTGCCTTCTTCCTTATTAGGGACAACCTGCTGCTTATGCCTACTTGATTATTTATTTGAAGTTGTACTGGCCATTACACTCACAACTGTAAGGAACTGCATTTTCAAAACTACCCTAACTGTTGTTCAGTGAATTCATATGCCGGCTAGTCTCCAAGTTTCTCTTAGTCAGGGCTAGGTTTGATGTCTCAACTAGATGGAGGTTTCAATGAAGTTGATGATCCTGCGTGTAGTTGCCAAGCATGGAAGCAAGCAAAGAAAGTGCTCCCACATATGTTCTCCATCCATATTCCCGTCTACTGAGGAATAGTACCTGTATTCGATCAATATCCAGAAATATCGAGAATCCAAGAGAAGACCATAAATCAGGCCAAAATTTATGTACCTTATGGTTCAATTGCGTGCACCAAGCAATTCCCAGCCACCAGGAAAAACAAAATGACAGTAACTTCAAGTTGAAGATTCATATTGTCACCTCCAAATCCTGTCTCTGGTGCTCTGAAAGTGTGAGGTGTATGCACCCTACCCTGAGGGATGCATCCTCGTGGAACATTGCATATTGCTCCCCATTAGTTATGGCAAATCCTTCTCAACTTAGACATTTTTTACTGAATAGCACAGTATTTACTTTACTTTGCCTACGAAACAGTGCAATATTTGAAATATGCCATGTCTTTAGATATTTAGATATTCACTGACTGAAGACATCTTCGTCACAAAATCAAATAATTAATATTGGACATATGGAGGCATAACTCTTTTTCAAAGAACCCAGAGAAGTCAAGATCTTTAGACATTGCTATCAGCTGAAAGGTATTGATGAAACCAGGTTGCTTATCATTTGTCACCAAATGGTCCTACAAAATCCAAATTTGTCCCCAAATTATCCCTGTTAATTTTCTTAATTTACGAAATTGCCTATACGGTAGATCATATCATAAAATAACCAATGTGTACATTTCAGAACCCTTTGAATATAGTATTCGTTTGTACATCATAAGAACGTTTCAAATATTATGGAAGTCTCACTTCTGTGATACCAAATGCTGCATGTACATCATCTGAATTAGTTTCTTGTTCATCCCAGGGCTCTGCGGGAGGGTAGTAATCTTTCGTAAACCACTCATCTTCATAAATCTGTGCTATTGTTATCCGCTGCAAGAGGCAGTCACAATTGATTTTGTCATGAATTTTGAAGTATGGAATAAATCCAAACGAGTTGCAATCCAGATATTGCAATATGGTTTTAGAAACAATTTATGACTTACGCTCTGTGGTCTTGGATCCAAAATCCTTGTGATTAGATTCCTGACCCCATGAGAGAACCATGAAAGGAAGGAAAACTTCGCTTTGCAAATCTATGACCCAATAAAAACTCTACCATCAGCTGACAGCAACCAAAAAGTGTTGTGAAGTAAAATATGATTAAGTTAAAAACAAGATTACAAGATTGATTTTTCCTGTGCATCAATATCTGAGACAGAGAGCCAGGACTGTGCATCAATATCTGAGACAGAGAGCCAGGACTGTTACCAGTTTCCCCTTACGGGCAACAGAAATTTCATGGTTCCCTATTTTTTTCTATTTGACACACTCAAGAGTTTTGCATCAGAATTTTTGAGGTTCACCATAAAGTTGAAAGTCATTTTGAGTATACCTTACAATATTGTTCAATTTGATTAGAACCTTCAAAGGGACAGAAACCTGCAAGAAGTTCAAAGAGAATGACCCCACAAAACCAAATGTCTGTTGCCCTTCCATTGTACTTTTGACTAACAATTATCTTCCAACCATAACCAATATGCTAGATTGATAAAAGACCTACGGTGTAATTCCCATACTATCTCTAACAAATCCTAGATCAAGAGTTTGACTTGTATACCTCAGGGGCAATTTAATTTGGGGAGCCACAATATGTAGAAAGTATAGGATCTGTCTGCGCAAAGTGTTCATAGACACACCATTAGGATCTAATAGCAGTTGAAATAAGAAAAGGGGATATGATTACATTATTAATTTTAAAAAAATTCCTTGTCAGAATTTTGGAAATGGGTTTGTGATCAAATAATTAATATTGGACATATGGAGGCATGCCTCTTTTTCAAAGAACCCAGAGAAGTCAAGATCTTTAGACATTGCTATCAGCTGAAAGGCATTGATGAAACCAGGTTGCTTATCATTTGTCACCAAATGCTCCTACAAAATCCAAATTTGTCCCCAAATTATCCCTGTTAATTTTCTTAATTTATGCAATTGCCTATACGATAGATCATAGCATAAAATAACCAATGTGTACATTTCAGAACCCTTGAATATAGTATTCATTTGTACATCATAAGAACGTTTAGAATATTATGGAAGTCTCACTTCTGTGATACCAAATGCAGCGTGTACATCATCTGAATTAGTTTCTTGTTCATCCCAGGGCTCTGCGGGAGGGTAGTAATCTTTCTCAAACCACTCATCTTCATAAATCTGTGCTATTCTTATCCGCTGCAAGAGGCAGTCACATTTGATTTTGTCATGAATTTTGAAGTATGGAATAAATACAAACGAGTTGCAATCCAGATATTGCAATATGGTTTTAGAAACAATTTATAACTTACGCTCTGTGGTCTTGGATCCAAAATCCTTGTGATTAGATTCTTGACCCCATGAGAGAACCATGAAGGGAAGGAAAACTCCGCTTTGCAAATCTATGACCCAATAAAAAGTCTACCATCAGCTGACAGCAACCAAACCCAATAAAAAGTCTACCATCAGCTGACAACAACCAAAAAGTGTTGTGAAGTAAAATATGATTAAGTTAAAAACAAAATTACAAGATTGATTTTTCCTGTGCATCAATATCTGAGATGGAGAGTCAGGACCGTTGCCAGTTTCCCCTTACGGGAAACAGAAATTTCAGGGTTCCCTATTTTTTTCTATTTGACACACTCAAGAGTTTTGCAACAGAATTTTTGAGGGTCACTAAAATGCTGAAAGTCATTTTGAGTATACCTTACGATATTGTTCAATTTGATTAGAACCTTCAAAGGGACAGAAGCTTGCGAGAAGTTCAAAGAGAATGACCCCACAAGACCAAATGTTTGTTGCCCTTCCATCGTACTTCTAACTAACAATGACCTACCAACCATAACCAATATGCTAGATTGATAAAGAATTTATGTTTCAATATCGATCGCAATATCAACCAATAAGGAGCAAACATCCACACCAGAACTACTCTGTCCATCAACAAAGAAGAAAAAGAAACCATAGATTCTGGTCCCCTGTACCCTAGTGAGTTCAATCAAATGATTGGATGAGAAGCATAAAGCCAACATTACAAGCGCATATTGATAATAGTGTGAATGACCCTTCTAACCATTTGTGCCAAAATCATCAAAACCCACTTGACAGGAATTGAAAAATCACATAAGGATTAAGGATTTACCTTGGCTGAGACAATAGAAGCACCAGCTAATGCCAAGATTTCTGAAGCATTTCCTCGTATAATTGTGGGTTTAAGATCAACAAGCTCCAAACATCTATTCATTCTATATTTAAAAGCCCCTGCAGCCACTGGATCCAATACTCAAGGATTCTGAGCCTCTGCATCCTTGGCTGCAGCAACCTTCATTGAAATAGTCCAATCAGGGGTCAGAGTCCCAATATTGATGCACAAGCCCTTAGCATGAGGAGTAAAATATGCAATCTCTTCAAAGGCATGAACCATGGCCGGAGAAGCCCCTGCTGCCAGAAGGCTATTAGCCATTATGTCCATGGACACATAATTGGTTATGCACTGGATCGGAGGACATAATTCTGTCAACAGTGATCTGGGTTTGCATGTGATCATGTTAACCACCATAATCAACATGATCACATGCAAACCCAGATCCAATGCACTTAAAATATAAGAATTTTATTATATTCAGTGAAGCCCATAATTATTCATTTTCCAGAGAGAATTACAAATAAACTAATTACGAATGCAACATGGAAAAAATGGAAACCCACAAACACCATATTGAATGAAAATATGAGGTTTTTCTTGCCACTGAATTGTAATCATGGCTGAAAATCTCTGATTTTTGCTCAGACCCAACTGAGACCCATTTCAATAAAAATTAAGAAAATAAAAATAAAAGCTATCATCGTCTCAAAATTTGAGACATCTACCCTCATACCTAAATGAAATTCATATATTAAATCTTAGGAGGGAAATCATCCTTACCTTTATAAGTCCTTATGGAATTTCCCTTATACTGAAATTTGACTAACACGGATCGCCATTCTTATGCTTTCTACTGGCTTTGCTTTTGCTCTGGCTTCCTCGCAAGCACCTTACCCCTTCCAATCTACCAACTGCAGATTTTTTCACTGAATCCAAAGCAGTTCTTTTCCACAAATATATATTCCCATCAAATATATGTGTTTCAAAACATTTTCATCCTTATGTGTATTTCTATGGGCTATCGTTTTGCATCAGCAAGTAAACAAATTTCTTCAGGGTTGACTAAAGTGACAGTACATTTCCGAGAAATACCTTCATCCCTGCGTTTCAGGGGTTACGAACATGCAGAATGGCTACGTTTTATAGGTTACATTTCTAATATTAGAAATATGTAGCCATCAAACTTCAATGAAATTGTTAAAAATCAACCATCAAACTTCAATGCAACTGTTCGAAATCGCAAAGGAAGAACAATAGTCCGTGCTTGTTTAGAACACAGTACCAGATAATGCTTTCGACAGTGTTGGAGTCCAACAATGAGCGTCACCACTTCAGAATTATAACAAATTTGTCTAGAACTGTTACGTGCTATGTACTGTGTTTTGGTGTACCACATGGCCATCCTCCACCTTTCTCACTTCTCGTCTCAAATCTAAGGTACCATGGACAATGAAGGAGATCACTCGCTCACTCACATTCACACTATAAATACTGTTAGTAGGGTTGCTGTAGATTAAGAAGCTGCCAACGCCGCTAGAATCCTAATGGAAGAGATTTGTGATAGGGATGCAGGCAGGCTCGTGGCCGCCCCCTTTCTGTTGAAGATGTATCGTTTCGTGGATGATCCCTTCAACCACACTGCCCGGTTCACCTGTGCGGAGGAAACTATTCGACAAACTATTTGGGTAACCCTTTGAATCAACGGCTGAAATCGTTGCAATCATCTAACATATAATCATGTGGCTTACAAAATGACAGGTAAGCAGAGAGGAGAGTTGATTTCAGAGGGAAATGCCTTACGGCGTAAAAATAGTTGATGAGTGTGAAAAGAGACGTTATCTAACTAATTTTATAGTTAGTGAGTTATAATGACAAAAGGGAAAGGTTAAGGCTGAGATACATAATATACTGGGTAATTATCCACATAGGTGACACTCTGAGGTCTAGATATAGAAATACAACATTGCTTCGACATGGTAGATGAAGAGGACTCAATAATAAAGTTACCATCTGGTAGAAAGGAGAAGGTACCTAGTCGCATACTATTTGAACCAAATTGAAAAGTTGGCTCAGTACCACATTCCATAGACAAGTATCGGGCATGAGAAGGAAAACCCCACTGGCTTGAGACCCTAAAGCGACACAACAGAGAGTAGTGTCACTACCTCAAACACAGGCTTAGAACCTGAGTGGTGCAAAAGAAACTCAAAAAAATGGACCCTGGCTCGAAAGTCCAACACTATGACAATATAACTCATGCTCTATAGACAGAAAACTATGAAAGACTGTGTTCCAAAACTAAATAAAGCAAAAGAGTCATCCCCATTAGGAAGAATATATACCTAGTGCAAAGCCCCAATAGAGACTAGTTTCAAGTAAATGCAGTTTCCACCTAACATTGATTTCCAAATCCACCACCTTGTCAAACTACCCATGAAACTTTGATATGGAAGTGACCACTCTAGAGAAAAATATAAAGAACCCATTTCTTCACCTATGATATTGTACCATAGATAGGTGTGAGAATCTGCATTGCAACTAAAACTTACACTCTACTAGATGCAAGAGACCATAAATGGGTTAGTGCAAATATTGTCAGACACCATCCTAGAAATAACTAACCCCTGCATCATTGACTAATACAACATAGAACTTAAATGATATTCGTGATACTCCCATACTACGCTCTCGGACGAACATTTAACATGAGGGCACTGGGTTAGGTTACCCCTACTTAGTGATCTAAGAATTCGCCACGCCGATCCATTGAATCGATAGGTGTTAATGCAACACACCCCTCCATAAGTGCCACATCCTCCTCCAAATGTTTTTGCCGCACGTCCTCCTCCAAATGTTTTTCCCGCATGGTAATCATGCGAAAATTCTCTTCACATAGGCTTTTAAATGCCACCCGCATCGGCTAACATCTAAAGATATATGTACCATTAAACATTTTATTGGATTTTTCAACAAGTTTACATATGAACATTCACATAAAATATTAAGAATCATACTTGAGACAATATTTATATGATATATTGTTTGAAGTGCTAGATTTGAAGAAAAAACTTCTCATAAATTTGTATGTGTGATATATGTACAGATGAATTTATAAATATAAAATTACTGAAATCAAGAAACATTGTTCTAATCTGTTTTTCTAATTTCTTGCTTTTACCTTAAAATTTGTTTTTTTCTAAATAATAAATATGTGTAAAAATTAAAATTTGTTTTTTTCTAAATAATAAATATGTGTAAAAATTATAATGGAGAGTTATACAAGATAAATATAAATTTTAGTCGTCATAATATTAAAAATTTACAAATGTAAATATACATTTTATAAATAGAATTAAATAAATTAGAAATTACATTAACTCTTGGTATAAATACCATTAATTGAGGATAATAATAAATAATTTATGAATACTTATTCTTTATGAATTATCCATCAACTTGTTAAAGAATCATGTTCTGTACAACTATAAGATCTCTATTATACCAATTCTCTGTAGAACAAAGGTTACTTCTTAAGTGAGATGTGTACTGAAAGGAAAAATTACCTATTGTTGGATCTACTTCTCTTCAAAAACCCCAATTCCAAGGCTCATGGTTAATTTTATACCTTCAAAATCCCTAATCCACATCCTTGTTTCCCCAAAAAATTACACAACCCAATGAATGGGATCCCCATCTCCATTACGCAAACCCTCTACCTATCCCACTTCCCTCCAAGTCTCTTTTAACAACCCTGGTAAAAAATTCATGAAAGGAATATAAGACCAAGGTCATCGAACACGTATTCCAAGATGAACAATGGGAAAAAAATCCTATTGGGGTGTCACTTTTGTTTATTAATGCCTAAGGAAATTGGAAAAAACAATGGAAAAAGAGTTTGAAAGGAAAGAGGAATCATTTGGTATTTTATTTATGAAAATAATGGAAATTAGGAGAAAATGAAGGTGCAAGGCCACAAGTTGCACGTGAGGAGGAAATTGAAGAAAATAATGGAAAATGAAGAAAATAGAGGCCTCATTAATAAAAAAACTTTTGAGGATCAGCTGGCAATATTTTGCTCAGGCTTCTTTGAATTCAGTTTTGGAGCTCTCATTCTATTCTCTCTCTCTCTCTCATACTCTTGGACCCTTAGAGTTTCTTAGAGTTCTCTTGGAGGAGTGTGGCATACTTAGGATTTGGAGCAAGAAGGCAAGGGAAAGTAGGAAAACACAAGGAGGAAGAAGTATGAACAACTACAACTAGATTCCTTTGTAGGTATCGAGTTGCATGTATGGTTTCTTTGCCAGTTTTCGTATGCATGGCACATGCATGTGGTTTCTTGGTTATGAGTTGTCATTGGCAGGGAGGATTTCTTAGATTGGCAATGGTTTTGGCTTGACTTTCCATTTCCTAGATAGTCATGGTGTTGTTGGTTTTAGATTTTATTTTTTGTTTGTCCTTTTTTGCCTTTAGCTATGGGTTGTGTTATTAGTTCCTAGAAGCCTTGGTCGGACAAATGCTCTAGAAGCCCTGTAACAAGATGGGTTGAGTTACTAATCCTAGAAGCCTTGGTTGGGAAAATGATCTAGAAGCCCTTGGTGGGTTGACTTACTACTCATGAAAGCCTTGGTTGGACAAATGCTCTAGAATCCCTGCGACAGTTGTGGGTTGAGTTAGTAGAAGCCTGGTTGGAACAAACACTCTGTAGCCCTGGACAACTTGGATAATGACAAATTTGGTGATGGTTAATGATGTCCATCCACAAGGTGGAATCACTAGTTGAGGGTTGAGGCAATTGGCCTATGGACACCCTAGTTTGGTTGTGCTTGATATGTTTCATGAGATCCCACATTCATGCTTGGAATATGGCACAAGGGTGACTGGTTGAAAGAGAGATTTGGTTCAGCCTAGTCTATGGTCGGGTGGTTCGTGGAAGTCCCAGACCTAGTTTCATTTTGGATATTTTAATAATATCTTCTTTCTTATCATATTGATGGGTAAATATACTTGTTTATATGCAATTTTTATGGTTGTTATATCCTTCTTATTTCTTTTAGTTATATGCTTGTTATGAGAATGTTTTATGATAGCGATAATGTATGGCTCTATTATGTTTTAGTTGATAAATGAATTAAAAATGAATATATGAACTAATAGATGATAATAAAGCTAATGTGAGAATGCATCAATCCTTCTTAACGATTCTCAGATAAGATGAGACCCCTATGCTCAGATCTATTATGGAAGCCTATAGATTTTATATTTGTGATATGTTTGACGAATGAATGTCATGGTTAGCCTTGGTTAGGTCAAGTACTTGATTAAGTTTTGTGTTAGAGGAATTTTCTTGGTGTCATTTATTATTGTGGAACGTCTCATCAAGTTTCGGGCAGTGGTTTAGAGACTAGCCTTGAAAAAGTGGCTTAAATCTCATAGTCTCTATAGAAGTAGCATAAAAAGACTGCAGTCTCTCCCTTGTAGGCATTGTAGGAGCAACTATAGGGTCCAATTTGCAAGCATGCCCATGTCATGGGAGCGACTAGGAGTTTAATTCATTGAAAGGTTAGGTTAACTCAGGGGTTGGGCACCTAGAGTGTTGGGTTAGCTCCTAAGGGTCTTGTAGCATCTGAGGGAGGTCTGTAAGGTTTTCTTGTGTTGATTCCACTTCCTTAAGGGGATATAGGAGTTTGAATCATATTATAGTAACTCTTTGTCACATATTTACCCTGGTGGACCGATAAGCCTGGTATGTTTGGGAGGAGTGTGTTACAAAGTGGTATGACAGTATGGTTCAACACTTTGACTGAATGGGTGGAATGTGTTTGTCATGAATACATGTAGGTTGTATATGTGCTTGTTATGTATGCATCGTAGTAGTCATTGTTATAGTTTTGTTTCCATGTAGGAGTTGATAAAGTTCTTGTTGGGATGTGTTTGTCATGAATGTATGCTCATTGTATATGCATTTGTTATGGATGTCAATGTTTATATGTTGTTATGCATGTAGTGTCATGGTTATAGTTATGCATATATAGTAGGTAAAACATGCATTGTGAGGTCATTGTATGTAGTTTGCGTAACATGATGATGTTAGCGGTTATGATGCTAATGTGTCAGCTGATAGAGTGGGAGATGAAGATCATCAAAGCGAGGTTGCAACATTAGACTTCAGGGTAAGAGTAGGTATGTGGTTAATGGTTGTTATAAGCATTAGGGTTAATGATATGCTTCTCATTCTATTAATATTATGTTTACATGTAGGATAAATGGTAGCTTATTAGTGTAGTCATATCCACATGTGTCAGATAGTCATCAATGATAGTAACCTGTGGTTGTATGCATCGTTGTTGTTGCTTTATGTTAGTTAGCTTAATTATTATGTTTTATGTTGTTGATGAGCATGTTATATGTTAACTTGTTGTCGTTATATGTTAGTTAACTTGATGATTAGGGTTATTGCATTAAGATCTTGATATTATATGTATCATGCTAAATTGGATTGGCATATGCAAATTGTTTGGGTTATGACATTTAGGTATGAGTTGACTTATTTGTGAAATTGTGTTATACTAATCTAGACTAACTGTGCATATGTGACTGTTATGCATGGATATAAAATGTTAATGAACTTATGTGTGTTACTATTATCGATATCATGACCTTATTTATGTTTGATTTGATGTGTTATGAAGTTATATCGTGCAAATCTAGATTGATTGTGCAGACGAGATAGCCCCCCTTAAGACACATTAAGATGTGAGTTTGATTATGTTGTCTAGATTATTTATTTAACATGGTATATTTGCAAGTTGTTTGAATGTTTGATTAATTGCATGATATGAGTATGTGTCTAAAAGATGCACGAATGATGGTATTTTTTTAAGATGGTTGTATTAACACATTATGTGTTGAGACAACTGATATGTAATTAAGTGTAAGTGTTTGCTAGCTATAATATTATGATTGATGACTATGAGTTGATTGTTGATTATGACATTGTTGATAGTCTTAGTAAATGTTTTTTCCAATTAATAGATATGATGTTTGGATCTTTTGAACATATGATTGACATATGTGCATAGTTGTAGGGTAATATGTTTGGTATTACCAGGACAAGATAAGACTCGATTGCAACAAGGTAAAAAGGTAAAATAAAGGAATTGTGCAAGAATACCTTTGGCTATGTTTGGAAACCCTAATTCCAAACGAATGAGTGATTTGCATATAAGAAGTCTTCTTAACCTTGATTTTGTATTACATTATATGGATATGTGTTATAGTCATGAACATGTATTTGACAAGTATATCATCTAGCTTCTAGTTATAGTTGAATCCATCAAGGAATTGGAGTCCTTTGAGAGATGGAAGTATGATACAGGGAATTGCATGGAAAAGAGATTTCCATGAAATATTTGAGAAGGATCATGTTGAGATTTCATTTGGAACCACTTGGAACCATGGGGATTGAGTCATGGCATTTGTTTCCGGTCTTGTGCTTTTGATCTTTTGTGATTTATTTGCACTTGATTGGCAGTTTGATTACATCTCGTGTATGGATATACCACTTTGTTTACAATCTAGTATTGTTATTTGTTTTCATTGTTTTCTTCTTATTTGCATTTGTTCTAGCCTTTTATGTTTTGAGGGTATTGGGAATTGGTTGGGAAAAGGAGAAAGTTAATGAAGCTCAAGGGGAGTTGAATGAAACCTAGAAAGTAATGTAAGACCCAAATGAAGCTCGATGCATGAGCATGGGTAGTTGAAGGTAAGAATAGGGAAATTAGTTGGATTAGTTTGATCCATTGGTGCAAACAGATGGTGGCAGTATGGTCATGAGAAAGGTAAGGTAAATAGATTTGAGTTATCAGATGCGTTGACTATGTTGGGAAGTATTGTTCTCGATGTTGTGCATGGATAAAGGGTGTTCTCTTAACCTTAACCTTATGATATATGGTAATTATGTTGTGGTCATGATTATGCTAATGTTCATATATGTATACATGTATGTATGAATGTATGTCATGTATGACAGGGTTGTTAGGGATCATGATTATTTTATGCTAATATATACACACACACACACACACACATATATATATGTCACTGTCTGACAGGGTTTTCATGGTTCATTACTATGGAGGAATGGTTTCTTATGCAAGTGAAAGGCATGAAGAAGTTATTGGTTTTATGGGGAATCAGGTGGGAAGAGTAGCCTCGACAAGTTTATGACGCCGGTATCATGTGGATTTGAGTGTATATTATGTGTTTATACTATGTCTATGTTTATGTTATCGATAGGTAATTCTAAGAGATACATCAGCAGAATGAAAACAATGTGATTCGCAACATGCTAGCATAAACATGGATGGTAGAGAGACACCGAAAGAAAGGTTTCTTGATAAAGACAATGTGGTTTTGGATGTGCACTGCTACTGTTATGTATATGTTTTGCATGTTGTATAATCAGTGATTGTACCTATGGTGATGTGTACATGTAACATATGTAGTATTGTGTACATATGATGTTGTTTGTCTATTGTATATATGGTGTTGTGTGTATATTGCATATGCAGTGCTAGATATAGATGGTGCTATGTACATGTTGGATATGCATTTCCATGTACATATTGTCTTGTGCACATGAAGGATATGCAATGTTCTGTGCATATGATGTTGTGCGCATGTTGGATATGCAGATTTGTGTGGATAGGGTGTTATGTACATGTTGTATATGTAGTGTTATGTATAGATGGTGTTGTGTGCATGTTCTAAATGTGGTGGTATGTATGTATGGTGTTATGTGCATGATTGTACACATGGTATTGTGTACATGTTGTACATGTGGTGCTTTTTCCATGTGGTGTCGTGTACATGTGGTGATGTGTACATGTAGTATTGGGTACAAATTTTATAGGTGGTGTGGGGTACGTGTGGCGTTGTGTACACATTGTGCAGGTGGTTCCGTGTACATGTGATGTTGTGCACATATTGTGTAGGTGGTTTTGTGTCCAGGTGGTACTATGTAAATGTTGTATTGTGTGCATATCGTACATGTTGTGCTGTGCACATGTGGTATGGTGTGCTTATTGTACATGTGGTGTTGCACACATGTACTGTGTTATGCATATTTTGTTATTGTTGTATCGTGACATGTGTATTCATTATGTTTTACTCTATGAGCATATATGTATTGTGTTATACACTAGGTGTAGGTGTATGTATTGTGTTGTGTCATAGATTGGATGCAACCGTATGTGTTGTGTTGTATGTCAGGTGTAGGTCCATGTATTGCATGGTGTTGTATGTCGTGTGTGATTATATGCATGTGGTGTACACTATATGTATGTGTACATGGTTGAAGAGAAGGCATTACATGTTTTTTGGGTGTGGAAGCTGATCTAGTGTTCATACAAAAGGGATTGATTAAAGGATAAGTATCAATATTTTATTTTAGTTTTAATTATACATGTGATTTATGGTGGTCACATGTGATATATGACTATGGTTTATGATGATTGCATGTCATTCATGATTTTGATTTATGATGATTGTGTTTTGAGCTAACCAAATGTGATAAGTATATACATGATTATTTGGTCAAATATTCTAGTTAGACTTTTCATCACAGGAGTTAAACACGATTGCAAGTGTACATTATTGACGAGGCAATAATGAGGTATGATTTGAGGTTATTTCAATTCATTTTGAGCCTAATGGAAGTTATGTGCTTCGTACAAGAAGCATGAAAATTCTCGATTCGGTCGTTGAAATCGACTGCAAGAATTAGTAGCAGTGAAAAAAGGAATTTGGAAATGCAACAATATGCTAGTAAAGAACTTCAGGAGTGAGGCCATTATGGGACACTAGTAGCCAATAGTCTCCATTTATTGCCATGAGCATCATATGACCGATATGATGGTTTTTAGGAACGAATATGCCTTGAATTTTGGACATTTTGATGCGAGGAAACTTTGCTAAGGGAGGGGTTTCCTGACGGACTATGTAGCAGATAAAGGGATGCTTGCACAACTTGGAAGGTGAGTGACTACATGGAAGAGGGTGACCATATTTCCTGAGGGACTGTGTAGCAGGGAACGGTAGGTTGGGGATGAATTTGTTTTGGTCATTATCATTTCCAGATGCAATCATATGCACATTAGGAGTGTTCCTTGGAACAATGAGCTAGTAACTATTCACTGAGAGGACAAGTGGCACAAAATTGTAACGCTTGCCATTGGATGTAGTTTTGACTTTGGAAGTGGATACTAGACTTCCTTGCAAGGACATGAATCATGGTATTACATTACGGGTGGAGGTGTCAACCTCTATATTCCCTTATCTTGAATGCATGCATAATATCCTTTTATTTACTGGTTCATAAAATGTTCACATGTGTATATTATTGTAAATATTATGTTGAGATGGATTTATAAAGCTCCATGAAGAATTTGATTATTTCCTTCTTGAAGAAAATATGTATGAGTGTATATATGGTTATTATTTTAAATAACGTAATGAGTTGCAATATAAAGCTCTAGTAAATGGTATGTTTGTCATGTTTTAGGAGTGGTCATTTTAAATACTACAATGAGCTATGTTATAAAACTCCACAGGTATTATGTTTTGGTTGTGAATAGTCTTACTGGTTGTAGGTGTCATTAAACATCGATGACAATGTTCCCCCAAGGGGGAGGGTTTTGTAACAACCTTGGTTAAAATTTCATGTAAAAAATATAAGACCAAGGTCATGGGACATGTATTCTAAGTTGAATGGTGGGAAAAGCATCTTAGTGGGGTGTAAATTTGGTTTATTAATGGCTATGGAAATTGGTAAAGGAAATGGTAAGTGCTTTAGAAAGACAAGAGACACTATTTGGAATTTATTTATGAAAATAATGGAAATTAGGAAAAAAGGAAGGTGAAAGGTCATAGGTTGCATGCGAGGAGGAAATTGAAGGAAAATAATGGAAAATGAAGAAAATAGAGGCCTCACAACAGAAAGTCTTATGAGGATCAGTTGGAAAGCTTTTGCTCAAACTTTTGTTAGTTCCGTTCTGGAGCTCTCATTCTACTCTCTCTCTCATACTCTTGGACACTTAGATTTTCTTGGAGCACCTTTGGAGGAGTGTGGCATACATGGGATTTGGAGAAATAAGGAAAACAAAAGTAGGAAATCATAAGAGGATAGTGAGATCAACAACTACAATTGGATTTCTTTGCAGGTATCAAGTTGCATGTATGGTTTCCTTGTTATTTTTGGAATGCATGGCACATGAATGTGGTTTCTTGGTTACCAGTTTTCATTGGCAAGGAGGATTGCATGGATTGACAATGGTTTTTCCTAGACTTTCTATTTCTTGATAGTCATGGTGTTATGGATTTTACTTTCTTTATTTTGGTTCATTTTATTCTACCTTTGGCTATCACTTGAGTTATTAGTTCCTTGAAGCCTTATTTGGACAAACACTTCGGAAGTGCTGTAACAGCTTCATTTGAGTTACTGGTCCTAGAAGACTTAGTTGGAAAACTTATATGGAAGCCCTTGGTGGGTTGAGTTACTAGTTATGGAACCCCTGGTTGTATAAATTCTCTGGAAGCCCGACGACAGTTGTGGGTTGAGTTACTAGTTATGGAAGCCTTGGTTGGAAGAAATGCTCTGGAGCCCTGTACAACTTAGGTAGTGATCTATTATTGAATGTTAGTTTTTCTTTGCTAATTTGAACTTCGAATTTAAAAAAGAAAATTATTTTCCATTGCTTCATGTGCATAGGTTTCCTTATGGTGTTTGTGAATGTAAATAGAAAAATTTATTAACTTTTATGTTAAATTCATGAGAAAAATAGCATAAAAGTAAATTCTAAACAACAACAATCAAATGTACAAAAAACCATCAAAATGAACACTTAACACAGTGTTTTGATGAAGGATTTCACCCCTCTTGGGCTACATCTCCTTGGTCCAACTTCCATGGCTTGAGCTTCTCTATTAGCTCAATAATGGAAAAGGCATTGTTTACATTGCTCTACTACTCCTGAAACCTACTTCCACGTGGTCAGAACATCCAAATTAGCTAGGAACACCTTTTCTTGATCCCAATTTAGTGGAATTCTACAAAAGTTATGAACAAAACTATTTTCTCCTAGTAAACCTTTACTAAAACTAGAGGAACTCCAATTAGCCCTCCTAAAACTAGAGGAATCTCTGAAATTGGATGATTGTTTAATTATTTGCCATACTAACTACAGTTTAATAAAATGTTAAACTAGATTAATTAAGTGATAACTGCAGATTAGTGCAAATACTGCACAATTTTTGGATAATTTTTAACATTAAGGGATGTAGTGGTCACATATACGGCATTCAACTTCACATTGACTGATGGTTAGCACGATATCCATGTGGTGTTCGCTGACGTTAGCTGGTGGTTAATGTGGTGTGCTCAAATGGAGGGGGTTGGCTCCCTCCTAACCCCCAAACCGCAATTGTTTAAACTATAAATAGCATTTGTGACCATTACATGTTAAGTCCTCACGTGGTGCCAGAAGGGTATGTCATGTGATTTGCTTGGGCGAGGATGTGGGTTCGACTCCGTCGACCTGCCCCATAATTTTGTCACATTATGCACTGGTAGCCAACCTTTGAGGAGGGACATGTGGCGGCCTCCGGGCTTGTCACTTGTCCCTTCCTCATTGGTCCATCGTAAACCAATAAAAACACTCCAAATCATTAACCTGTAAACCAATAGAATTGCAGCACTTAGCAAGTCATGATTGAATGTTGAACATCATTGACTTTTCCCAATCATCTACCACGTCAATAGTATTGACTTCTCATTGTGCAATGACTATACATTTTTTTCAAAAATTCCTCTGTTTGGAAAAGTGGAAAAAATGTGACATCTTCCTCATATGAACTTGGCTTTGAGTGAAATGAGTTGCATTTGCATTGTAGCACTGAGATGGACATGGTCATTTAGGTTTTCAGAGATTCTAAGAAATTTTATTTTTGAGCTAAATACTAAGCACTTGATCATTCCTCCCCATTGGAAGCCTTTTGGACCCCAAAATATATTATCAATTGTTCAGCAGGTGAGGGTACATCTCCCTGACCTTTTTGATCTACAAACATTTGGCCTTAGAAGGCTTCTATGCCTTGAGTCCCACTCTAAGGTATTCGACATTCCCTCTCTTTGAAGTTCTGGTTCTTCAGTCAAGTATGAGATCCTGCTAAAGTTCATTAAGATATTCTGGGGATAAATCATTATTGATGGAAGCTAAACATGACCTCCTTGATCATCAATCAAAGGAGGCTCAAACAATCTCAAATTCTCAACGTTAACAATAGAGTATATTTGCATAAAATGAGGCAAATCTAGCTTAAATGCATTGTTACCAATATTTTCCAGAATTTTAAAAGGACCATAAAGGATTGGCTTAAGACTTTTACCTTCCCCTTGAAGTCTCTCTTTGCTAATATATAACAAAACTTCATCTCCAACTTGAAATTGATGATCGATACATTGTTTTTCATGCCTTGCCTTGTAGCTTCTTTGAATTCTTTCAAGCTTTTCTTGTACTGTGTGATGTATCAGCTAAATTTGTTCAATGAACTTCCTTGCCTTATCAATGTCTCTATGACCATCAATGGTGATATCTTTCTCAAATATGAAGTCCAATGGAAATCCTCGCAAGTACCCAAAACATGCCTCAAATGGTGATGTGTTTGTGGAAGAATGCTTTTCCTTATTGTATGCATGATGTATGCAATGCAACTGTTCATCCCGCAACTTGGGATGTTTGCTGAAGTATCCTCTAAGAAGATGAATGACTATTTTATTGACCACCTCGGTTTGTCCATCTATTTGCAGATGAAAGGTTGTACTCTTCTTCAACTTAGTGTCCATCATGTCCCATAAATCTGAGAAAAAATTACCAACAAATCAAGAATCTCGATCACTTACAATGGAAGTAGGAAGACCAAAATGAACCCAAATATTTTGAAAGAAAAGATGAGTGGTTTTTTCAACTGTAATTTTCTTTTTACATGGTGTTATAATACACATCTTGGTGAACCTGGGTTTAATACTTTAGATTTAGAAACCTAGGTGACCTTTGGTTTTCAGCTTAGGGTTTCTTATTTTTTTCAATTCTCTTAATGTTTCCTAGTTTTTTAACCCTAGATTTGATCAATTTCCCAACTTCCACAAGCTTTTTGGTCATTTTCGCAGGTCACAGGAACCAACCACGACAAAGGCATCACCTTTTCCAAGATTTTTCAACCAGGATCCATGGAACAGAAAGCATAGTTTTTATCCCAAAAAGTGTGATTTGGCCTTTAGAATGCACCTTTTAACACAAAAAAGTGTGATCCCTGCAAAAAAATAGGTTAGTACTTGTGCTTTCTAGGTTTTAGGGTTTTTCTCAAATCGGTTTCTGGGTTTTGCAAAGAGATTTTTTTTGGGTGTTTGACCTCTGTCTCACCTCACTTAGGCATTTTTCCACTTTGTTTTACTCATCTAAATCAAATTTAGCCTCCCCTAGGGCTTCTAGTACACTTCCACCTTTCTAGGAGGTGTTTAGCTAAGTGAGTAGTCTAAGTTTCTACAGTGCTTTCAGCCACATTTTCCATATCTGTACCTTTTTGTTTTTGATTTGTTAAGATAGGTTGTTACCATCCATAGTGTTACATTTCCACTTGTTTGGTCGTTTTCCTTAGGGTCCTGTCAGTTTCCCTAGTTGTTTCACCCATCTCCCTATATTTTTGCAGCAAACTTCCCCCCCTGGTTTTTTGCTATTGCTGCACCACTTTCTAGTAGCTTAGTGTCTCTTGATCCTAATCACATCAACATTCAGATCTCTTAACTATTTTAGTGTATTTTGCATCGATTTAGCCACAAAGAGATACAGTGTTTGCAAACCCAGTTTGGGTGGGGTTTAGTTAACCATTTTTCTTTTCATTTTCCATTATTTATTTTAGTTTATTTTTAGCAAGATTTTTTCTTTTTTTACAAACATGATCTAGGCTTAATCAATTAATAGATTTGCACACACAAGCACACCTTAAGTGAAGGGCACTTGGTTTACACCGCCAAGCCAAGACTTAACATAATAATTTTTTCTCCCCGCATCGAGACAAAGATATATTGCTGATCTCCCACCACCATTTCTGTGGTGTGTGTGTCCTACCATTATTGTGCCACCAAGATGTGTGTCACTGAGAATATTAGGCCTTTAGACCTAGTTTCCTCTTGGGCATATTACTCCTCCCCATCGGATTTGGGTTCATAGCCCTCCAAGTCCCCATACCGAATCTTCTCCTCACTCTTATGATTCCTCATTTGATTCCAAGCGTCCTTCACTGCATATCGTCACCATGTCTAGACCCAACCCAACCTAGTGTTGGTTTTGGTTCTATAATTATGTTCACATCAAGTGGAACAATCTCAAGAACCATTCCAGAAACCCCCATGCTCCCATTTATGGCTACGTTAGGTCTACTGGATCTTAAATAGTTAATAAACGATACCATACACCATGATGCTAGTTAGCCCTCTATGCAAACTGAGCTTCCCTCAGACGTCCCAAAGTTTGATGGCATTGTTAGAGAGGATCCTACCAACCATGTTCGATCCTTCCATATCTAGTGTTCATCCAACTCCATAACCGATGACTCCATTTGTCTTATGCTCTTCCAATGCACACTCACTGGAGACGCCACAACATGGTATGTAGACCAACCCTCTACATCTCATTCTACTTTCGCGACACTTGCTAAAGTGTTCCTTTCATATTTCCAATTACCTCTCCAGTACAACACTAGTACGAAGCTATTGACCACATTCTGTCAGTCCTCTGCCACTCACCTTTCTAACCATGTTCAAGAGTGGTGTCGAAGGAGGAGCACATGTCGAGCCCCACCTTTCAAAGATTGTGTCTATCTAGATTGCTTTCTTAAGAGCCTTTTATCTCCCATCGGGAAAGATGTCGCATCCCATTTTCCTCAGACTGAGGAAGAAGCCCTCCAGACCACTTTGAGATATGTTCTGATTTATGCACAATACAGTTATGTCTATATCATCATTCCATACATCCATCTTTCTAAAAATTCCAATGCATGAGGGGAATCTCATGCCACTAATGGTATCATTGCATCCCTTTCACACTCTTCACCATATACTTAGTAGAGTTCTGGCTAGCCGCAGGGGGCACTAGTTCCTCCAATAGTTATTCCCCTCATACTAGCAACATGTTTCCTGGACCCGAACTCATCTACCAGACTGTTGCTCCTCCTTATGCACAACCGACTGCTCCAGCCCCTCAAGCATTAGCGTCATAGCCTCCCATGAATCATCAGCCCTAGCAGCCACCACCTCGTCAGGGTCAGGTGTTTGCACAGTAGAGTGCTATCAATCCCCCAAATCAAAGAAAAATATTAAGGGGAAGGGTAACAAGGGTAACCAGGGCAATCAACGTAACCAACCTAGTGAACCCTAGGGGAACCAATCTAACACCAACAACTAGAAATAAGGCATCCAATCCAAGTAGAACAAGGTTATTTGTATGAACAAGCCTTGTGCATGTTCTGGTGTACATGGTCACTATACAAATGAGTGTCCCCTCTTAACCTAGATGCCCCAAATGTGGGAATATCAAGAAGCTTCTAGAGGTGTACAATCGCCTCAGATTCCTGTGCCAACCCAAATGGTAGTGATCACAAATATTTTCCCTTAGAAAGGATTTGTTGTTGCTTAACCCATCTAGGTGAAGTAGCCCACCTCTCACAACCTTTTGGTCCTGGTGACTGTCAAATCCTTATGATGAAATCTGACGAGGTTAACCTGTTAGGCCCCTATACTACTAGTGGAACCCCTTATTGTATTAGTACAACCCCTTATTATATTTTTGTACCCATGTAGTCCCCATATTATTAGTATTGTGCCCCATAGAAGCCCACTATAGTTATTATTGTGCCCTTACATTATTATTGTTATGTTGACTTTGATTATATTATGACTCCTTAGACTCCTATATATAGAAAGGAGGTCTTGTTATTTGTATCATCCAAGAATTGTTCATTTATGTAATGTAAAGGTGGTTTCACCCTCGAAGAGGCCAAATTCTAAGGTGTTAATCTATCTTTTCTATCTTTTTGTGAGCTGGTTTCATAACATTTGTTATCAGAGCTTTGGATTCTAGGGTTTCACTGCTCCAAATAGGTCATCATGGCATTTTCGCTATAACTTTTTTCTATGATGTTTTAAAAGATAATTAAAACACCCATTTGAGATGAAATTGCATTGAACCTCAGGTCAGAATTTCAGATATTTCCACACTATATTTGCAGAGATATGATCTAAGGAATTTGGTCTTTTTGCAGACTCCTGAATTACATTCGAAACAGGTGACCTGGGGAAAAACGTCATAACTTTCCCTCTAAGCATCGGATTGAAATTCTATAAGAAGGTATAGAAAGAGGATGAATTTTAGTTTCTTGTATATATTTTTCAGAGCCAAAGGCTGAAACAGTGACACGTGGCACTTCATACAAGTTCGATCTGCTGGAAAGGTCTATAATTAGGTCACATTGGGAGATTGTGCATAACTCTTCCTTGGAGAATCCAATTTGGATTAGACCAGTGGCATTGGAAAGAAAACGCAGAGGGCTACTACATGTTTCAATTTCGGAAATGGAAGAACCAAAATTGCAGAGTTATATTCATTTCAAGATCAAGCTCCTAAAATCAAGAAAATGCGATATGAGGAAGTTTGATGGCAAGGATCCAGTAAATTGGATACTTCAGATGGAGCAATATTTTGATCTACATGGTGTACCACTGTTACAAAAGGTATGTATTGCATCTTCATATTTAGAACCGGATCAATTTTTATGGTATAAAGGGCTTTGTTCTCATAAACAACTTGTTACGTGGTCAATTTTCATGGAGGAAATGATAGCACATTATGAGGATACAAAGACCAACACCCCAAACAATTGGAAAGAGTTAAAGGGCTTTGTTACATAGTGGAAAGTAAAATTATGGCAACAAGGAAGTCTACCCCTCACAACTATAAATATGGAAGTGTTGTTTCTCCTAGCCTTCCACAACCTACAAGGGTTACACCACAACAATTGGAAGAAAAAAGAGAAAAGGGGCTTTGTTACAATTGTAATAGCAAATGCACTAAAGGTCATAAGTGTGCTCGGAAGAAATTATTTTACACGGAGTATGAAGAGCAAGAAGAAAAGGATCAAGAAACATCAAAAGAAGAGGATATATGCTAGTACCCAACCCCAGTGAAAGAAGAAATGAATCAGACCATATCTTGTAAAGCATTGGCAAGAATTACCACTCCTAAAACTCTCAAGATAGAAGGATATATCAAGAAGAAAAAGGTGCAAGAAGTGAAAGATCACATTTAGAAAGAAGAAATGAATCCAACCATATCTTGAAAGTCATTGGTCCAAATTACCACTCCTCACACTATCAAGATAGAAGGACATATCAAGAAGAAAAATGTTCAAGAAGTGAAAGATCACATTGAGCATCAAGAAATGAATCCGACCATATCTTGTAAAGGATTGGAAGAAATTACCACTCCTCAAGCACTAAAGATAGAAGGAAATATCAAGAAGAAAAAGGTTCAAGCAGTGAAAGATCACATCGAGCATCAACAACAGGTTCTCCATCTTTTAAAGGATAATGCCACTTTGGTGCAAAATTGAATGAAACAACAGGTAGATCAATATTGTAGTGAAAAATGTTTTGATGTAGGTGATTGGGTATTTTTATTGCTACATCTCAAGCAAGATATTTATTAGAAGGAAATGTTGGGAATACTGCATGCACTTAAGAAATGGCGACCTTACTGAGTGGGAAGACACTTCAAGGTAAAAATGGATCATGATAGTCTTAAATACTTTTTAGAACAAATATTATCTATAGAAGAATAGAAAAATGGGTCACAAATATATTGGGTTATGAGTTTGACATCATTTATAGAAAAGGGAACAAAAATTTTGTTGCAAATGCACTCTCAAGAAAGGATGAGGATGTGGAAGCATTGTTTTGTGCTATTTCTATTATCCAACCAGATTGGATAAACGAAGCAAGGGATGAATGGAAGAAGGATGAAGAAATGTGGCCACTCATTCAAAAGTTGTAGAAGATCCGAATTCAAACAATATTGTTAGGACTTGAAGAGGAAAGAAAAATCATATTGGAACCTAGAGCAGTCACAGAAACAAGAACTTGACAGTTATGAAACCGATCAATTTCAGAGTATCTCATCAAGTGGAAGAACTTACCCATTTAAGATTCCACATGGGAGGACAATAATATTCTACAGAAGCATTAAGAACTACTCAAGCATTGAGGACAACACTTTTTAAAGGAGAGGGCCATGTTAGGCTCCTATACTACTAGTGTAACCCCTTATTGTTATCAGTACAACCCCTTATTATATTGTTGTACCCATGTAGTCCCCATATTGTTACTATTGTGCCCCATAGAAGCCCACTATTGTTATTATTCTGCCCTTACATTATTATTGTTATGTTGGCTCTGATTATATTATGACTCCTTAAACTCTTATATATAGAAAGGAGGTCTTGTCATTTGCATCATCCAAGAATTGTTCATTTATGTAATGTAAAGGAGGTTGCCCCCTCGAAGAGGCTGAATTCTAAGGTGTTAATCTATATTTTCTATCTTTTTGTGAGCTGGTTTCATAACATAACCCCTTCAATATCAACCTACAAACTCGGTCGTGCCAATATGACAAGCCCTCCACTTCGTCAGCTACTATGTCCAAAACCAAAGTCTCCACTGAGCTTCTTATGACACCAAAGTGGTCCTTTATAGATCCGTCAACCTAAAGTTGAGACCATTCCTAAGATCCCAAAAGGGCCATTATGCTGTTATGTTGCTTCTAACAGAGCTACCAATACATACAGTATAGTAGACGACTTGGCGCAATCACTTGTCGCCATGTCGACACTGGGAGTCCCCCAGTCATTCCCTTCACAAAAGAAAGCTCTACTTACTACCTTAGGTGCAGTGGATCCTTTTGATGATGATTTGATTTTCTTCCCGGTTGATACATCAGAGCATCCCCCATTTCCTTCATCTGTTTATTTTCAGATACTAGTTAGAGTCCATATTGCCATCATCTCCAGATGCATTATTGGTGAAGGTGCATCCACCTATGTGATGTTCGCTGTTGTTTGGAAATAGCTTAAGTCACATGAGTTGTCCCCCTCCACCATCACTTTGTGTGCATGGGATGGAAACCTCTCCCAGCTCCTTAGCATGTATCACAAATATCCAGTGACCCTTGTGGGCAAGACTATCCATGTTGACATTGAATTCATCGATGCCCCTTCGGATTAAAACATTCTCTTAGGTCGTAGTTACATATATGCCATGTCAGTTGTCATGTCTATGATGTTCCACAAGATGTGCTTCCCCCATGAATTGAAGATTGTTACCATCGATCAGTTGACTTACTATGATCCGACATTTGTGACCTCCCCCAAGTCCATTATCTCATCAATGTCCAACAAATCATCTTCAACTCCTACCACCAGTATTTCACCCAGAGTCTCTAAAAAATCCTCACAAGTCAACCTCCATGAGGTTTCTGCGTGCACTTCTATCGAACCTCCTTCAACAGAATCCTACATCTCAACATCCATAGATCCTCTATCTACCAACTCATCATCTACCATTTCAAACAATGTGTATGTGAAGTTACCTTCTTTCTTAGGTTGATGCATCAAGTAATGTTGTCGCATCATGTAGTCAGTCTTCCTCCCGTCTGCCCATCTTCCATTCCGATCATGACATCATGGAAGCTATGTCTACCCCTTGTTACCCTTCGGATGATATACACCACCATGCATACTTCTTGCCACAACAGTCCCATGACCAGTATGTTGTGGAATCAAAACACTTCATCCACGGTGAAGTCGATTGGTTTCGAAATCCAATACTTGCCCCAGATGCTTTTGAAGAATGGAACATGGCCAACATCTCTCCTACTATCAAAATAAACATTTTAGATGAACCAAGGGTCAAAGAAAACATTACCTTCAGGGCACAGTGCACCCTAGAAGAAATTGAAGGAATTCTATGATATTTTTGCCTGGTCCTACTCTAAGATGTCTGGACTTGATCCAGCCATTGTTGCATAACATATTGACACATGGCCCGTCGTCACTCCTATCCATAAAAATTTGAGACCCATACACCCTTCTTAGCATGAGGCCATAAAAGCTGAAATCTATAAGCTCAATCAGGCCGATTTCATCTATCCCATTAAGTATACCACATGGGTATCCAACCCAATTCCTATTCTCAAGAAGCAAGGCACCACTCGTGTCTGCACGGATTTTCATGACCTAAACAAAGCTTATCCCAAAGACAACATCCCCACACCCTTTATTGACCAGATTGTTGATGAGTGTGCAGAGCACGAGGTTCTATCCTTTATGGATGGATTCTTTGGGTGCAAGTAGATCAGTATTGGTCGTGTCGAACAGTTAAAGACAACATTCATTAGTCCATGGGGAGCCTTTGCATATCGAGTCATGCCATTCAGCTTAAAAAATGTTGTAGCCACATTTTAGTGGACCATGTCATACTAATTTCATGATTTGGTGCACTTATCCTTCCTTACCTTAACGATATCACCACTCGTTTGAGGTCTCAGGCACAACATATTAATGATTTGTGCACCATTTTTCTCTGATTTCGCAGGTATAACATTTGTCTTAATCCATTGAAATGTGTCTTTTGTGTTCCTATCGTTCATCTGTTAGGCTTCATTTTATAGAAATATGGTATCACTCTTGACCCCTTAAAAGTTCAAGCCATTCCCTGAACTGCCACCTCCCCATACCTTGCGCCCATTACAAAGCCTTCAAGGCAAAGCCAACTTCCTTCACAGGTTCATGCCTGACTATGCGACCACCACAAATGGGTTTCTCAGACTCCTTCACTCCACCATTCCATTTGTTTGGGATGAGCATGCTCAACAGTATTTTAATGCCCTGAAGCATGCTCTCACTTCCGCACCCTTGATCAGTCCCCCCGACTTCACCAAGGACTTCGTCTTTTACATCTCAGTATCCTCCCATTCAGTCATTGGGGTCCTTATTCAAGAAGATGAGGATTGGAATGAGAAATTTATGTATTATGTCAGTAAGAACTTAGTAGGTCCCCCTGTGAACTATGCCCATGAAGAGAAGTTGGCACTGGTTGTTGTATTTTCTGTCCAAAAGCTTCATCACTGTATCCTCACACGTACCACCAGGGTCATAGAAAACTCTAACCCCATGACCTTCCTATTGAGTTGACGGATCATTAATGGGAAGTATGCACGTTGGATCATGATCCTCCATGAATTCGATCTCGAGTTTGTATGCCTAAGAGTAAGAAAGGTTTGGCCCTTGTTGAACTCATTTTTGAATTACCCATTGGTGCACTTGATCCACTGGTTAATGGTGAGCTCCCCGATGAAGACTTATTTGTCATCAATTCAGACGATCCTTGGTACAGAGATATTATCACATATTTTCAAACCCAAAAGCTTTCTCCCCATCTTACCCATGATGATCAGTGATGGATTCGATACCAAGCCCCTCGCTACCTCCTCATTGGTGACTTATTTTATCGTTGCAGTGTGGATTCTATCCTCCATCGTTGTCTCACCCATCCTAAAGCAGATCAAGTGTTAAATGCCTCTTATAGTGGCGCTTATGTTGGTCACCTCTTTGGTATGGCCACTACCTAGAAAATGATGCACGCTTGTTACTTTTTTCCTTCTCTCTTCAGTGATTGCATTGAGGCAGTCAAGCACTACCCCAATTGTCAAGATTTTTCCACAAAGGCAAGAGCCCCACCAGCTCCTCTCCATCTTGTCATCATTGCTGGTCCTTTCTATAAATGGGTCATCAACTTTATGGAGTGTCGACCACCATATATTAATAACCATAACTATCTTATCGCGATAATTGATTATTTCACCAAATGGGCTAAAGCCATGGCAACATTCAATAACACAGCGGATATCGCAACCCTTTTCTTCTTTAACCATGTTATCACTTGATTTAGGGTTTTGAAACAATTGGTCTCTAACCATGGCTGACATTGAAGATGAGGTATTGCATGAACTATCCTGACTGTTGGGATTCCAACACTAGTATTCATCATATTATTACCACCAAGGTAATGGACAAGTTGAAGCAGTCAACAAGATTCTCAAGATGATACTTCAACGGACAATGAATAAGCACAAAACCAACTGGCACCTTATGCTCCTCTAATCTTTATGGGCCTATAGAACTTTTTTTGAAACCACCATCAAGTTCACTCCTTTCCATCTTGTCTTTAGCAAGGAGGCAATCTTACCAATCGAGTGTGAGATCCCTTCCCTCCACCTAGTTGTCGAACTTATCCGTGACACCTAATCATTAGAACAAAGACTTGTCATACATGAATGCGCCTCTGAAGATTGTCATGTTGCTTTGCAAACCAATGAAGTAGCCAAAAAGCACACCAAATCTCAATATGATAAAGAAGTCAACCCTCGTGCCTTTCACGAAGGTGATCTTGTTTGGTGAATGACCAGGACCATGATACTGTGGGGCATGGGAAGTTTGAATCATTATGGCTAGGACCTTACATAATTCATAAGGATTTAGGTAAGGGGGCATATCTTTTAGAGGATTTCGAAGGCCAGCTCCTTCCCAATCGTTGTAATGCGCTAGATACCTCAAAAAATATCACCCATATCATTTCCCATTGATTTGCACATATTTATTTTTGTCATGCATTTAGGTAAGTTTCACCACTTCATTTGATGATTTGACACTTCACCAGGAAACCATTTTTCCATGAAAAGTCACTTCGTCGCCTCTCAAAATTGAATTTATTCATAAAGTGACACTTGTACTTTGGGTCTACCTCCTCTTAACACTTGTCATACCATATGTTGATTTTTTTCAAGAGTAACCATCATTTACTCACGTTTTCATGGTCCCTACCTGGCCTTATCTGTGTGGTAGCGTCATTGAGTCACCCTTGTTCGTAGCATCTGCGATGAGTAACCCTTGCAGTCTTGGAGTCTATTTAATGACTCATCATATCATGTCACTATATTCCATCCATATTTGTATATCGTTCATCCTATGTTGCCCATTTTGGCTTCTAGTCATATTGTCCCCATCCCCTCCGAAGTTAAGTCAGTTGCTACTAGGTCAATCATGCACTTTATGCTCTGACAAGGGTAGTTGTTTGTTTTTCCCTCAATCCCACTTCCCCAATATCCCTAGTGTCAGTCCTTTAGTCACATTACTATTTTCTCTCTTGCTTTAGTTGAGGATCCTCATTTCCTCATCTATTGCAGGCCCTATTTTGTCGACATCAGCTCATTTATTCCAGAAGAATGACCTAGAGGGTGGTGTATCTCAGTTCCAACTTCTATGTGGCATCTTGGATCGAGCAAAGGGTGTCATAATTGCCCTTTGACTTGATCATTTCATGTTCGTGATCCATACCCTTGATGGTATAGTTATGCAACAAATTGTACTAGTGATTCCTAGGTATGTGTGAGATGTTTCAGACCTCATGAGAGGGTGCCCCTTCAGGTAGCCCTCCACATGCCTGGATGCATACCTTCTATGCTACAACCTTAGATGTAGATTCATAGAGTTTATGGGTTCTGTTCCTACTGATCACAACATTCATAGGATGCACGCCTCCCCTAGATGATCCATTCAATTTTGCAGAGCCCTTCCTTGTTCAGCAGGGCTTCCTCAATTGGTCTACACTCCCTCCCACCCATTTTTTGAGGAAGGGGATTTGTATCTCATTTACTTAGATATTATTGTATTCAATCTTGGCTCATGTTTTTACTAGCTGCATTATGTATATGTGACACATTGTATTATTTTCTAGATTTGTTATGCCAACATGTCATGTATCATTCATCATGTACTTCATTGCTCAGGTTTATATTTCTGGGTGAACCATTATTTTTGTACTAAGTTATCTCGGCGGGTATGGGTAAGCCTCCCCTGCCTCATTGAGGTCCAGTACCACAACATAAAAGGAGACTTTCATTATTCTTTCCCCCTTTGTCCCTATCCTCTTTCAAATTCAGCTTCATTGCTCTCTCTCTCTCTCTCTCTCTCTCTCTCCCCTGTGTTGTCTAGTGATTGTGTCTTTCCAATGTACTTTGGTCATACGTTTTTCTCCTAACACTCGTATGTTGGGGGCAATTTGTTATCACCAAAAAATTGATCATCTAGCCTAATTTATTAGATGGATTGAAATACACCATGTAAAGCCAATTTTACCATAGTAAAATTGCTTTCACTGTGAGAAATTACTTAATAAACCACCTTCGTTAAGTATTTATAGTTAAATCCATGAAGAATAATTAAAGAAATCACTATTTATTTGATGTTCTTCTAGGAATAATTAATTAAACCGTTGCTTTATTATTATTCAAATTTTACCCAATCATGAAAAATAAACAGATAAATCATTATTTATGTTATTTTTCTCTAACAATAATTAATTAAGCACTAATTAATTATTCTTCTTTGTTAAATTTGACTAAATCGCTTAGGAATAATTAAATAAATCCTTATTTGTTCATTATTCCTTAACTAATTCTTTGAGATGATAAATAAATCATTTATTTATTTATTATTTCTAAATAAAAGTTTAAATATTTTTTCCCTCCTAAACAGATATAATAAAATATTCCAGGTGGTAATGGGAGCAATAATATTTTATTATTGCTCATTATTCGAGGATAACTCAATATTTTGTTATAAATAGAAGGGTTTTCCATTCATTTTTCACTTTTGATTATTTTCAATGTTGCACTCACTTTTGTAACTCTGATTATTTTCATTGTTGCACACCATATTTTTGTTGGGTTTATGCATCATAGAGTAGAGACTCTACACAAGTAGAAGATATTTGAGGATAGCCAAGAACCCATCCAATAGAGGGGGACTGGCAACATTTATTTGTTCTCTTCATATTTTTTATAATAAAATTATTCTTTACATATGTAGTTTCCATTGGATGATTGGAGTTATTACTCTTTCTTTTTGCTATTTAACTACAGTTGTAGCATAGATCTGGACTTTGGCAAGTTTTGTTTCTATCAGTTGATTTAGATCTACAATTTCTAGCAACCATTTATATTATTGATATTGTTTGTCATCCACAATCTTATGTGATTTATTTTCATACATAATTGAGAAGAAAACACTACAACAGAATACCACCTACAAAACCCATTGAGATACTCTCCCATGGACATGAAGGTACTAGAAGTGGAGTGTACAATCCTAGTTTCCTATTGCTAGGCTTACTTTTTGCACACAAAGATAATGAAATGAGAAACATTATCAAACATGCATGGCCAATAACAATACTTTTGGAGATTCTCTACTGTCTTGCCTACACCAAACTGTCCAACAATCAATGAAGTGTGCTACTCCCTTATGATATTGTTTCTTTCTCCTCGTGGAATACATAACTTTCCCAAGTGATACAACAAACTGTTATGTACATGGTAATCTAACTCTTCAATTTGGTTTCACTGCCTCAAGCTTGCATACATGTCTTGAAAGTCACTATCATATGCATATTGCTCAAGGTAACTTTCATGTAAAACAAAATTATGCTTGAGTACAATAGATGAATTGAAAATAGGCCTAGAAAGGATATCGGCTACCTTATTGCAGATTCCCTTTTTGTACTTAATAACCAAATGAAATTGTTGTAGAAAACCCTTTCATTTGAAGTGTAGTGATTTCTAATTTCACGGCCACTGTGAGTGTTGATATGGTTGATGGTCGATATGGATAACGGTCTCCTTCCCCATCAAGTAATGTTTCCATTTTTTGACACTTTGTACCAATGCATAAAGTTCTTTGTCATAAGTGGGATAGTTAGTCATAGTGTAATTTTCCTAAAAAGGAATTTAATTGATAAACACGTTAAACAAACAATGCAATAGTGGAAAATTAAAAACTTTTAGCAAACACCCATAAAACATTGTAATACTAGAATTGTTGAGCCATATATTATGAAATATGAGAGCATGAGTATAATATATAAATTGAGTAGTGCACCTTGGCTTGTCACAAGGACAAGCTGGACCAAACCGGAGTGGTAGAATAGTTGGAAAGGTAGTTTTTCAGCTGCTGGTCTACTATGCTTCGTGCTATCCCAGTAAACTACTAACCTGATGACTTTGGCATGCTGGAAAGTGCCCAAACAATGCCCATAAAATTCTTCCTTTTCATGCTTATACTCCTTGGACAAAACCCAGGAAAACCCAGAAGGGAATTTCTCTGATTTTGACTTTGGATTTTCAGTCTCTTGGGAGCTCCTCTCTAGCTGCATCTACTAAGTTTCGGCCTGGTAGAAAGTGCCCAAAAACCACCCAAAAAATTATGCCCTTTCAGCCTTAGATTCCATGGACAAAACCTGGAAAAATATAGAAGGAAATTTCTCTTATTTTGACTTTGGATTTTCAACCTCTTGGGAGCTGCTCTCCAGCTACATGTGCTGACTTTTGGCCTTCTAGGAAGTGCCCAAAAATGCCCAAACAATTATGCCCTTTTAGCCTTAGACTCCTTGGACAAAACCTAGAAAAACCCATAAGGGAATTTCTCTGATTTTGAATTTGGATTTTTGGCCACTTGGGAGCTGCTCTCCAACTACATTTGCTGACTTTCAGCCTGCTGGGAAGTGCCCAAAAACTACCTAGAAAATTATGCCATTTTAGCCTTAGACTCCTTGGACAAAAACTAGAAAAACCTAAAAGGGATTTTCTCTGATTTGACTTTGGATTTTCGGCCTCTTGGGTGGCTAAACCAACCTCTATGTATTTCTGGCTGCCCAGAAAGCACGCAATCCCTTCCTCTCTGTGGTTGGATGAGCTGTGAATCACTCTTGAAAAAACTTGCAATCTCTATGGAACAACCTCCCTAGGGCGGGCAAAGATAGTCTCCTGAAGTAGAGGTTGAATCTTCCCTATGGAAATCTCATGGCTAAACAGTCGGTAGACTCGCTAAGTAGTAGAGCGTACAAGAGTGAGTTTGTTTGTCAAATATTTAGAATGAAAACAAAATGAGAGTTGAGCTCTCTCTATAAGTCCTTGGGCCCCCTTAGCCTCATGTGGGCCCCTCCATCCACCCATTTGATTTTCCCTCCAAGCATATCAAATGGTTAATTCAAACTCCTATGTGGGTGGCCCCCACATTCCACTAGCAACTAAATAAAGTCGATTTGGCCCGTAAGTCCCTAAGTCAAAAGTGTGGGGCCCTCTTCCTTAGTAAAAAATGTGCAAAATTGTGTAGTAGCACACTACTACTAATGTGTTTGAGAAGGGACATGAAAATCCTCCCCTCCCAAATGTTGCTTTCCCTCAAGCAACCTCAAAGGTGGGTGCTCCAAAATATGTTCACCCTCCCAAGTGGCATCCTCATTTAGCAAGTTCATCCAATGCACCAAACATCACTTGTCCTCAAGTGATCTCTGAACAAACATCCTCTCTGACAATGGACCCCCATTGTCACTGCAAACTTCATGGGGGTCACATTTCCCAAATGTGCCATTGCTCCGTCCTTGATTGTTGTACTATCCTATAGTGAAGGAGTCCCTCAATACCAGGATCCAAATTCAACCTGATCAATGCAAATCCCCCCTTGCTCCACTCACTATCCTACTAGATATGGCCATTAGAACCCTTGTGTCTATCACCAATAAGTAAAGAATCTTGATGATGTAAAAATCTGCCCAAATCCTCATGGAGCTACTATACCAAATATTACATCTTATGCACTCCAAGAGTAAACTCCTGAAGATGCAATCCAATCCTAGTGAAATTGAACCCTCGTCTACCCAAGCCTCCCATGATCTCCTCCTATCGATTACCCTGCCACACCAGTGAAGTTCCCCACACCATCAATGAATCACTAAAACGAAATGGAAGATCTGCATGACCCTACCTTGTAGAAATCATCTCATATCTATGGGTAGTTGAACTACTGAGCCCTGTTGTGCTAGAATCCCCTACCCATCACAGAAGGAACCTATCCTACTGACATTGTAACACCCTAGTGATGAATGACTGCCTAGCATGCTCGTACCAAAACCTCCTCTCTCATAACTCTCCGTCATAATCTATGCAATGATTGAGGCTAGGCCAATATTGGAAAAGTGACTCAATAGTGCGAGCACCTATCACTCTATGGCTAACCCAAATCTTGAGTAGCAATCTCCCTTATCCTATAGTGAGGACTTTGGTGATCACCCATGTGTCCACCTATGAATGAATAAGTTGGCTTATTATCTCGACCATGCTCACTAAGGAATGGAGTATCCCACCAATCCATTAGATCCCTGGATCCCATAATCATACTGGAGGTCCACAAACCCCAATCCTCTTTCTCTATCACTGTGATATGTTGTTAGTTGTTGGGACCCCTTTGTCCCTCGTCTCTGCCTCCTCTAGCTATCCAATTGGTAGGCATTGAGCATCAAGAACCCCTGCTGTAAATATCTAACTATTTGTGGCTACCAAATCACATAACAATATCTTTTATTACAACTCTTGATGATGTGCTCGGGTACTGCCAGAAGCCTAGGCATCATCCTACTAACAAGGACTACTATCCTCCGCACCTCATGCTCCCCTAATGCCCCAGTTGTCCAACTGAAAAAGCACCATGTAACTACCTCTCGGTCACCTCCCTAAGTGTGAACCTAGGGGTGGAACATATGATACCTTGACAATCTACCATGCCATCCCTAAGTCTGTAACCGTCAACTCGTGCACATACTAAGTGTCTCAACTAGAGAGTCTCCTCTGGGCACATGACACATGGTGTCTCATCCAAGTGCCTAGGGTGAGTCCCCCATGCCGTAATGCCTGAATGGAGAGTGTCAAAGGGAAACAACCAGACTCTCCGCAATTGTAAGAAACACTGGAGAATGATGGTTGGATATTTCCCAAAGAGTATGATCAAGAGTCTACCAGAATGCTTAAGAGTAATCCTATGGATGACCCTCTCTCAGCCTCAAATTTATTGATAACTCCCTCGAGGATCTTCCTCCACCAAACATGGTGTCCCCAAATGCTCGACAATGTCCTCATTTATCCCAGGTGAGTTGCATCCAATTGTACACCTACTATCCCTTTCCAGAAGTCTCCCTAGAGGTGAAGCTCCAAGGGCCTAGTGCACCGCATCATGTGTCACTGCATAACACCAAGTACCACTGCACTCCATGAAATGCCACTGTATGTCACAACCTATCCCTGTACACCACTGGATACCCCCGACTATGGCTATACCATCTTGTACCCTCATGTGTCCTGCTTGTGTCACTGCACCTGTCACTCCTTGCATGTCCTCAATATGATGCAAGTTACTCCTCCTATCCCAAAGTGTAAAATGGAATGCTATGATATACCACCATGTATCTCCATGCTCCTCTATAGACCACTGTTCCTCATTGCATAGTCCTACACACCATTGAGTGTTATGGCCTAGAATTGGGTATGTATACATCAGGCCACATCCCTCTATATAACACAGAACACTACGACCTGAGGTTGTGTAGTCTTGTGTACCACTGCCTACTACCATACCACCCTGTAACATACAATATCCTGGATGGGCCAAAATATTGACCTCTTTGCTAGTACACCCTCCATGATGTGGACTACATCCCCCCATCTGCTTTGAAAGACCTTAATGGCCTGACTCCCCACATGCTAATGGAAATGACACTACTTCACCTATCCTCAATATTCACTATGTCCCATATGCTAGTAAGAGAGAAATCTCTCCTTACAATGCCCTATTTGATATCCTGTTGATGCCACCTCCTCCTACCAACTCTTGTTAGAGTCAGATAATCACCATGTGACTCCATGCACTGTCAATATTCCAAGACAACTCATGAAATCTGTCTACTTTCTTGTCAAACCATCCTATCACTAGTGCTAGCTGGGGTTCTGAAGGAGATTTGAAAATGTGGGTGCACTCAAGCATCAAAGCCATCCCGTAGCTACTGCCATCACCTACTAGCTCTATGATGTGATGGAAAATCCCACTTGGATCCCAAAAATAGTCCTGCCCTCAAATCCCTCTAGTAATCCATGGCCTTTGCTAACATGTGGCCATGGATGTATCCAATTGCCTAGCCTACTCCACCGAGTACTAACTTAGCACCTCTCTCCATCCAATCCCAAAGGAGAGATCAAATGTGTAATCCTTTGTGGAAGGAAGAAGCCCTCCAACCTAATGTGGTATCATGCTCATCTCAGTCTTGCTAACCTGTCCACCACGTCAGGTACGTCTAGACAACTCAGACTCCCTTAATCTAATGCATACCAGTGGGTTGATAACACTATAGATCCCACCAGTGGGCCTCTAAAGTGAATTGTGTTGAAAACCCAATGCATGACCTCTATACTACCCCTCATCAATGACTAGCCTAAGGGATGGTTGCACATACTCCTCCATCGCAGGCTTGACATGAGCCTTCGACTGCTCCTCCATAGAAAACCCAATATGCATGATATGCTCACTAGTCAGTTGTAGGAAACTTTCATCTGGAAACTTCATCATAGATCTGGAGGCCTTTGTACCTATCGGCTCCTCAACAATAGTGGATCTATCTTCTGGCACCTCACCAACCTATGGTGCATTTTATCAACTGAGAAATCGGTCACAACCCCAAATACCTCATCAATGGATGACGCCTCATCAATGGGTGTTTTCCCAACTATCTATTTTCCAACCATGGCCCCTTCAACTACTCTTTCATATTTTTTGTTAATACTTCTCATCATCCCTGCAAAATCCCACTGAATCTCCATTGGTTTGTTCATACCCCTTTGTTCACTGAATTCCCAAAAAGGGATGGACGCTCGAATGCCATGACCCAATGATTGGTATTCCCTCCAGTTTCCCCCTAATAACTCCACATCATTTGAAATCATGTTTGTATTCCCAACTGAGGAATGAATCAATTTCTTCCCCACATCAATCATGATTTGTTGTATCCTCACCACCTCATTCCAGGTGACCGCCATGTTGTTTGATCTTTTCCACAGGTTGAGCCAAGATTATGGTTGTGATATCACTGTAATGTTCATAAACACAAATTTAAGTGATAAATCAATTAAACAAATAGTGCAAAAGTGGAAAATGGAAAACCTTTAGCAAACACCCATGAAACACTGTAATACTGGAACTATTGAGCCATATATTATGAAATATGATAGCATGAGTACAATATATAAATGGAGTAGTGCACCTAGGCTTGTCACAAGGACATGTTTGGCCAAACCCAAGTGGTAGAATAGCTGGAAAGGTGGTTGTTCAGATGCTGCTCTACTATGCTCTTCAGTGTCCTAATAAATTATTGATCTGCTGACTTCGCACTGTTGGAAAGTGCCCAAAACTACCTAGAAAATTATGGCCTTCTAGCCTTAAATACCTTGGTAGAAACCCAAAAAAACCCAAAAGATAATTTCTTTGATTTTGACTTTGGATTTTCAGCCTCGTGGGAGTTGCTCTCTAGCTATATCCTCTGACATTTGTCTTGCTGGAAAGTGCCTAATAACTACCCAAAAATTTATGTCTTTTTATCCTTAGACTCCTTGGACAAAACCCAGAAAAACCCAGAAGGGAATTTCTTTGATTTTGACTTTGGATTTTCGGCCCTTGGGAGATGCTCTCCAGCTATGTCTGCTAACTTTTGGCCTGTTGGAAAGTGCCCAGAAAATTATGCCCGTTTAGCCTTAAAATCCTTGGACAAAACTAGAAAAAGTAATAAGGGAATTTCTCTAATTTTGACTTTTGATTTTCAACCTCTTAAGTGGCTAAATCAAGCTCTACGTATTTCTGGCTACCCAAAAAACATGCAGTCCCTTCCTCTGTGTCGCTGGCTAAGCTGTGAATTGTTGCTGAAAAATCTTGCAATCTCTATGGAACAACCTCCCTAGGGAGGGTATGGATGGTCCCCCAAAGTAGAGGTTGAATCTTCCACACGAAAGACTCATGGCTAAACAACCATAGGCTCGCTAAGCAGCAGAGCATACAAGAGTGAGTTTGTTTCTCAAATATTTAGAATGAAAAAAAATGAGAGTTGATCTCTCTTTATAACTCCTTGGGCCCCCCTTAGCCTAATGTGGGCCCCTCCATCCAAGCATATTAAATGGTTAATTTTAACTACTATGTGGGTGGTCCCCACATTCCACTAGAAGCTAAATAAAGTCGATTTGGCCCCCGAGTCCCTTAGTCAAAAATGTGGGGTCCTCTTCCTTAGTCAAAAATGTAAAAAATTGTGTAGCATCACCCTGTTACTAATGTGTTTGAGAAGGGACATGACACACAAATCCATTAAAAGTTTTAGAATGAAATGAAATTGGCTTACCTCCTACATAAGAACTGCTCCCATGGCGTAATCACTAGCATCCATTTGAATCTCAAATTGTTGTTTAAGATTTGGAAGAGCCAATACCAGTGTTGAATTGATCTTTTGCTTTAAAGCATCAAATGCTTTCTATTGTACAACTCCCCAAAGGAATACATTCTTGACACTATTCAATGCATGTAATGGAGTTGTAATTGTTATAGCACCATTTACCAATCTTGGTAGATTTGATGCTCTGTTTATGGCCTAGGGCAACCCTTCCTTTCCAGATTTGGTCCAAATTCTAAAAAACAGTGTTTTACTTCCCATTTGCTATTTTTCCCTATATAAAATGTGTGTATACGTAGGTCAAATTATACCCAACTCACGTATATGTGTTAAAACACTAAAAAATAAATAATCTCCTTAAATTTGGTTGGAGTTTACGGGTTTTACCTGTTACTCACCTACTATAACCCGTGGTCCGACTGTTTCCCAACTGAAAAAACTGATTTGGAGAAGTATAAATAAACCTCCATGGGACGGCCCAAAGGGGGAAGAGATGAGATATTGATATTATAGTTGATTACATCCCTGATCAAGTTTGAAGAAATCCTTATGCCTCCTACACTCCCAAGTTATAAGAAACCTTTGTTTCCTCCTTTGGGATGTCCTTCATCCCTTTTATAACATCCTTGTGTATATCGACGAAGGAAGAATGATGAGGCCTAGGCAGGATGGATCTGGAGGAGGGTTCCACTTGGAGCTAGAGGAAGACTCAAGTTGTAGTTTTCCACATTTCATTTAGCTTACATCAATAAAGAAATGTTGTTTTGTTCTTGATATTAATTGTGTTTATGAATTAATCCATGTTATGATTTGCGTAAACATCTTATGTTAATGCTCACTTTCTTATATGATTTAAGACCTATATCATGAACATGCTTTCTATTACTGCCGTTGTATATGGTTTTCTTAGATAAGTTACAGTTTCTAAAAGCATCAGAAGGAGCAGAGGGTTTGGACCTTGTGGGATCGACCTTGAACATAGGACATTTGGGTAATACCACTTCTTCCTACTTTAGTAGTTTAAGCATTTATACTATTTGTTTTCGTATTTCTTTATATTGTATGCCCTCCACTCTGTTGGGATTTTCAACCCAAGACCCTAGGGTGTTTCCACCCACAACAAAATTGGCGACTCCACCGGGGAAATCATTCTTGTTTTTCCTAGTTTGGGTTGTTTTTTCTTGATCATGGTTAGTCTTCTTGATTTCTTGTTTTTACAGTGTCAACGACTTATTAGCTTCCTAGGCATCAAGTCTGATCTCTTGGATCAGGCCTTGATTCTTTATTTTTCTTAATTGAGCTTTTTATACACATTTTTCAGGGATACATTAGTGTATACACTCTTGTTTCCTCAAATAGACTCATGCATATGTGAGTTTCCTATGTTTGAAATGCATGTGCATGCCTATGTGCCTTTACATAGTCGCATATACCAAATTTTGAATTGATTTTTCAAAATCTCTAGCCCAATTAAGTTTGTTGCCTAGTGTTTTTTGCTACTTTTTGGTCATCCACTATCAGTAGAACTTTGTTCTCTTGCAAGTTTTCAATTTCGAATCTTCTTCTCAGTGAAAAACCTACTTGAACTAGGATTTGTTTTTTAGTAAGGTTTCAGTTTATGTTTTGGGTTCAAGGCTTCTGTCAGAAGTTCTTGGTTGTTCTGGCTTTCCAAAACAATAAATTGGTTTCAGTTTCATTTATAACCCAAATTTCAGATTGCTTTGCTTTGCTTTCCCTTTTGGTCGACCTATTTCATTTTCCATGGTTTTTGAGTGTCTCTTTGGCAATCTTGAGAGTCTTTCTTGACATTCTGTCGATTTGCTAAAGTCTTTTTTACTGCTATTCAGATCAGTTTGTGCAAGTTGGTAGTCTTTTCTTGTTTCAAGTTTCATTTTATTGATGAGTTGCATAACTTGTGAAGTCCAGGGACTCTTTGTGTTTGCTTCTTGACCTTTGAAATTTAGTAGTCTTTTTGTGACCTCAAAGATTTCTTTGGCTTTTTAAAAGAAAAAGACAAGCACATAGCTTTTTCCTTTCTTTTTCTTTTAAAGTTTTTATTTTTTTTGGTTTCTTTGGTTTTGTTTTTTTAGCAATTTTGAACTTTTTCAATTTGTTTTGCTTGCTTTTGAGGGAAATTTGTTATTTGATTTTTTCCCTCTTCATTTTCAAGTTGGCTCATTGATCTTATAAAGAAGCACATTTTCTTATCATATGGGTATTCATAGGATCTTGCATCATGATTTAAGTTTGCATTAGGTTAGTTTGCATAATAAGCATTGTTAGTCCTTTTGTTAGATTTTGAGTGTGTGAGGAGTGTTTCTGAAAAAGAAAAGAAAAAGAATATTTTTCTTCTATAATTTTTTCATAGCACCAAATAGAAATCCATTTTCATCGAAAGAAAATAACTGCATGCATACAGTTAAGTTTATATTGATTTCTTTTATGTCGAAAATACCATAAGTTTCACTCTCGTTGTACCTTTGACTTAAAGAACAACCCTCTAAAATCAAGTGCTTTAATAAAAAGAATTAGAACTTTTACATTTGTCATTAACAATACCAACAAGTTTAAGTTCTTTAGGGCCTTGGAATAGGTGAGTGGAGAGTTAACTCTCCAAGGCCACTCAAACTATCAAACATAGAAGTTGAATAATGAGTGAAATCCAATGTTGTTAGAAAGATCGGGAAAGCTTTGTGACTAGGAGTTAAGCATGAGGGAGAGTGAAGAAAAGGAAGAGAAACACCCCCTCTCCTAGTTGTTGGATCCCGCCCTAAGACTATTCCACCCAGCGTTTGATATGAATAGGTGCCCATAGTTGCTATTCCTAGAGATCACATTGGTGGTTGCAGAGGGGAATCCCATGGCACCTGATATAGATGTTGGATCACATTCATTAGTACTTATGGAGGGTACCCTTACGAAGCTTGGGTTCTTGCACAGCAAAGGATTTTTTCTGGAGGTCAGCATAACTGTTTTAGTTACCTTTTCTAGTAGGCCAAGGCCATCATTATCCCACACTATTTTTGGAAGGTCCTTGATTTTCACTTTCTTGTATTTTGGTGTACAGTCCTCATCACCCGGAGCAGAAATACCTGGAAGTAGTTTGATTGACTGTATCTTTAGGAAATTTTTTAGGGAGTGCTCTTTGCTCCTAGTTGCCCTACCCTTATAAAAATTTTGAGTCTTTAATTAGTTATCTTAAAAATAATTAAAAATGGTTGATTGACCAGTTCATCAGTCTTGGAGGTTTCATGGTCTTTCACCTACGAGTGTTGAGCCCCTTCTTCTAGAAGGCGTAGGAGCAATTTTGCCAATGATTTCCAATTAGTGGCAGCATATGCAACAGAGATTGATCCTCTAGTTGAAGTTATTTATTCACAGAATAGACCTGGTATAAGTAGAGAGTTGGAGAGGAACACTCCAGTCCTTTCTAGAGTCCTCTTTCAGTCGAAAGACATTATACGAGTTGAAGAAATTCCTGAGTCTCCTTTGACTCCTAATTCTCTCCTTACATTCCATCATCCAGACATTTTATTATACTTTGGGACTCTGACCCACAGGCCTTCAAGCTTAGGTATATTTCGATCTTTTCCTTCGATGACCACTAATGGGAGCATGGTTTCCACCATGAGTGCTAATAGTATTGAACTCCTTTATCAATAAAATGAGGAGGTACGATTTCCATACCTTCAATCACTCCTAGCACTGTAATATTTGGCTTTATCTGCATTCCATCCTTGAGTGGGATCACCCAAGCTTTCTCCTCTAGCACTAGTTCTTTCCCGTTTGGAATGTCGACCAGCATAATTCCTTCTGTTCCATTAATTTTCCATCTTATGCCTTCATGTCTATGACTACCATGGCAATTGGGTCAGCTTCTTTTCAAGGTTTCCCTTTTGGGAGTTGCCATATACCACATTCTAACCCATCTTTAGGATCAATACCTTTTCTCTCTACGGGTCAAAGTTATAATCCTTTCCAAGGATGGACTAACCCTGCTGTTAGCAGACCTGGAGCCAATAATTAATTCTCTTTTGGCCAACAGGGGAATATGTTGTATTCCTCCATGATGTCATTCTAGAGTTTTTCTCCCTATGCTCATGCATGGAACCCTTGCCAAGGGATATCTTCTCCATTCAACACCTCTCTAGGGGAAAATTTCACTAGATATCGAAATTTTTCGGTAGGAGTTGGACAAACTTCGATTTTTTCTAGGCCACAAGGATCTTTTTATGATTCAGTGTTTTCTATGAATTACTTTAGGAAGCCTAGTGCCTTCACAAATCTATGGTATTCTTTTCAAAACGTTGGGAATTCCACCCAAACTAGGTGGAATCCTTAGGGTCCTCCACACTTACCTTTCTTGGAAAAATTAAACTTTCCAGATCTATCCAAATTGACTAATGATCTCATCAGATATACACCAACTTGGCCTCTAGTTCCAACCAAGCTTCCATCAGATATACCCAAATTCGAAGGGAAGACTGGTGAAGATCCGAGCGACCATATAACCACTTTCCACTAATGGTGTTCATAAAACTCCCTGATAGATGATTCAATTGGGTTGATATTATTCCAACATACCTTAACTGGAAATGTGGCTAAGTGATACATTGAACTCCCAGGGGGCACCTTCGCTTCAATCAGTGATTTGGCTACAATATTTTTAAACCATTTTCAGTTGCCCTTTCGTTATGATGCTGGAACTGAGCTATTAGCTAATTTCCACCAGGACCAGGCAACCCACGTTTTAGATAATATCTAGTAATGGAGGAGAAGGAAGAGGCTCATTTAAGCTAATATTCCATAATAATTCCTTCTTGAATGGTTTCTTAAATCTTTATAACCCAAGATCTCTAAGGATGTATCACTCTCCAGTGTGTTCACTAAAGAACAAGCTATTTTTAAAACCCAATAGCTAGAACTTATATATTCTCAATCTGGGGTTCTACAGAAAATTTTTCCTGATGCTCCTAGATCCAAGGTTGATTTATCGAAGCCGAAGCCAATTTCCCATGTCGAAGGGCTAGTCATATTGATTGATAGTAACATGGACAACATGCTAAATCAGTTACATTAGTTGTCCTTACAAACTTCTTCTTCTATGCAGGCATCACCATAAGTGCCTATGCCTTTTGAACCTTCATCTATAAATGTCGTTCAAACTTCTAATCACAACGGAAACCAACAATCCGATGGGAAGAAGAAAGGACATGGTAGGAAAAATAATCATGATGGGAAGGGTAATGCAAGCAAACCCGACAACGATGCTGGAGGGGGTAAAAAAGAGTCTAAAAAGAAAGTAAAGTTTCCATGTAAGTTATGCAATGGTGACCATTTGAATAATCTTTTCCCTAAGATTGAAGATGCTCAGTGCTTTTTGGTTCAGCAGGGATTTTCTAGTTCCTAGGCTGTTCTCACTAACATTTTTACCCAAGGGCAACAGTTGCTTGCTGGCATGAATTTTAGTACCGGTACCCCCACTGGGAGAAACCAAGAAGGGGAAAATACATCAAATGTTTACATGATGAGTTCACATATTGACGTTGATACATGGTCACGTGATTATGGTGAATCAGAATCATCCAAGGCTAAATCTACTCCTGATGTTTTAGAGCCACTCCATATCGAGAGGCCCATAATTGAATCTATACCTTAGATGTTGAAAGTCTCTACAAAACACTCAACCACTAACCTGAATGCTAAGGCAACCCAAAACTACTTTATTTTCAAGATCTGGCGCAGAGTCCTTGTGCTATTTCAGTGTTAGAGGTACTCCAATCATGCCCAACACAAAGGAGTGCATTTCTCACTACGATCAGACCAGTTGATCGAAAAAACTCTCTTGTGCTTACATTTGATATGTCAAACATCAATAGGAGACTCCCACATCATATGGATTTTCAAATCAAATCTACATATTGAAAGACCAATATCTTTCGAACTGTAGTTGATGAGGGAGCTTCCAAATGTGTCATGCCCATATCATGTTGGATGGCTAGTGGTTCGCCTCAGGATATTCCTTCACCTACTCTATTAATAGAATTTGATGGTCATTCTCATAGACCGCACGTGATTATTCCAACCTCTCTTGTCTGTGTTGGGGGTAAGGTTGTAAATATTGAAGTAGAGATAGTTGATGTAACTCTGGATTACAATCTCCTTTTAGGTAGAAATTGGATTTAGGAGATGGATGCTATTGTATCATCGTTATTTCACATCCTTTTCTTTCCTCATGAAGGGAGAATTGTAAAGGTTGATCAGATGGATTATTCTTTGGGTGAGTCCCATGCATCTTCTGAATCTACTATTCTCTTAGTGAACAATCCCAAGTAGCCTATAGATAATTTAGGAGTTGGAATGTACTCTTCCATAATGGGTACCTTTGATTCTCCTGCTCTTATAGATAGAATTAATGTTATTTCATTGCACACTCTCGAAGAGAGTTCTTTAGAACTCATTATTTTTTAGATCCTTGGCCCTTATCCTCCTCTACCACCACATTAGATGAGTAGAAGTTAGGTGGAATGGCATGACCTATGTTTGTAGCTGAAATTGCTTATGAGTCTATTTTTAACACTACAAACTCTAATCCTACTCCTTTTTCACTAGAGGAACTGGATGGGGATGTGGCTTTGGCCTAGACTCTAGATTCCACTTCTAATCTCGATTGCTTAGATATTGTCTTTCCTTCTGAGGAATAAGTTCTAGAAGCAATGACGGGTGTTGAAAGACCATGGAATGACTTGTATCATTGGTCATTTTTTCTCCCTCATTTATGAGAAGTAAAACCAATTTTGTCCAGTTCTTCATATACTAGTGATTTTCTTGCATTTTTAAAGCCTTTGGCTCTAGCACAGTTTTTTGCTGAAGGTTACATGTCTGTCATTTCACAAACTATTCCAATTAAGATCATTAGGAATCCAAACATTATTGAAAATGTCTTAATTGGAGCTAACTGTTCCCCTGAAGAAATTCAAACCTATACTGATATCTTTAAAGAGTTTCGATATGTGTTCGCTTGGTCTTATGAGGAAATTCCTGGGATAGATCCATCTATAGTACAGCATGAGATCAAGACATATGAAAATGAAAAACCTATTCATCAAAAACTTTGACCAGTAAACCCTGGAAAAGAAGCAGCTATCAAATCTGAGGTTGAGAAGTTTCTTAAAGCGGGTTTCACATACCTCGTTCCTTTAACTGAGTGGGTCTCTAATCCAGTCCCCATACATAAAAATCAGGGAACAATCCATGTATGAATTGACTTTAGGGACCTCAATAAGGCTTGTCTTAAGGATAATTACCCCCATGCCTTTTATTGATCAAATTATGGATGAATGTGCAGGTAATGAAATGTCCTTGTTTATGGACAGTTTTTCTGGTTATAATCAAATTACTATCCATCTCGAAGATCAACATAAGACAACTTTTATTTGCCCCTAGGGTACATTTGTGTATAAAAATATACCTTCTGGCCTTAAAAATGTTGGAGCTACTTTTCAATAGCCCATGTCATATGCTTTTCATGATATCAAGCACGTTAACAAAGCTTATTTAGACGATTTAGCTGCTCTTTCTCAAAAGAGAATAGATCATCCTAAAGATATTCGATTTATTTTTGAACGATATCATTTTTATAAAATTTGATTGAATCTGAATAAGTGAGTTTTTGCCATCACATCGGGTTGGTTGTTGGGATTCATCGTGTCGACTGAGGGGAATCATGTAGATCCCTTCAAGGTTGAGGCAATACTTCAGTTGCCTTCCACATCCTATGTATGTCAGCTTCAGAGTCTCCAAGGAAAAGCCAATTTCTTAAGGATTTTATAGATAATTACGCTGAGATCACAAAAAGATTTATGAGATTTCTTAAGAAAGGGGTCCCATTTCTATGGGGTGATTTTGTGTAATGCTCCTTCGATGCTTTGAAAAAAGCATTAACCTCTGCTCCTTTGTTAAATCCACCTAATTATAGCAGAGACTTCTTTTTATATCCCATTTTAGTGTAATCAACTATTGGTATGGTTCTAGTTCAGGAGGATGATGCTTTATGTGAGCACGTAATCTACTATTTGAGTCGAGGCTTAGTAGGTCCTTAGCTACACTATTCTCCCATTAAGAAATTGCCTTTGGAAGCTATCCATGTTCTCCAATGGCTTAGACATTATATTCTTCTTCAAAAAAAATTCATCTTAGAAGTTGTCAATCTATTTCAGCTTGTTCTCCGCAGGTGAATGATTCGGGGAAAATATAATAGATGGATTGTCATTTTACAAGAATTCAACCTCAAATTCATGTCGGCTAAGTCTAAGAAATCTTTATTATTTGCAGAGCTGATCTCAGAGTTGCCTTGTGAAGAAGAAATCATTTATGAGGAAACTTTTCCTGATGAACATTTGTTTCTTATTTCCTCACAAGATCCTTGGTATGGATGTATTATTATATATCTCCAAACTTCGAAGTTTCCGTTCACTTTTTCCAAGAATGAATGTAGACAGTTACATCACCTCTCCAAAAGCTAAATTATTATAGGTGACAATTTATATCATCGTGTGGTTGATCCAATTTTTAGACATTGTTTAACCTTAGAGGAAGTTGAGTCTGTGATTAATGATTGCCACAGTGGAGCTTGTGGTGGTTATCTATTTGGGCTTGCAATAGCCCAAAAATTTTTGCGTTCAGGCTACTTTTGGCCTTCGATCTTCAAATATTGTATTAAATTGGTCAAGGGATGCCATCCTATCAGGTTTATACTAGTAAAATGTGCACACATCCAACTCCAGCTTTCCCTATGATCATCGTCAGCCCCTTTCACTAAGTGGGGTATTGATTTTACTACTTGTATTCCTTCTTTGGTAGGAAATAACAAGTATATCATCATAGCCATAAACTACTTTATTATGTGGGAGGAGGCTATGCCTATTTCAAGAATGATGGTGAAACAACAACCTTGTTTCTCTTCAATCATATTATTTCCTAGTTCGGTATTCCTAAACAGATTGTCACTGACCATGATAGTCATTTCCAAAATCAAATGATGTCTGAGTTGGCTCTTAATTTCGGTTTCTAGTAAGAGCATTCATCTTCGTATTATCATTAGGCTAATGGGCAGGTCGAAGTGGTGAACAAATCCCTAAAAATCATCCTGCAAAGGATGATTAACAAAGATCGATCCAATTCGCATAGTATGTTATATTCAACACTTTGGGCATAATAAATGTTAGTTAAGACTACCACTAGTTTTACTCCCTTTCAACTAGTTTATGGTTTGGATTCCATTTCCTATGGAATGTGAAATTCCTTCCCTTAAACTATTTGTTGAACTTCTTCCTGATACGTCTAGTCTCAAAGAAGGCCTCGTTCATTTGGAACATCTCGATGAGAAATGTTGAGATGCAGCCCTATTCAATGAAGCTTATAAGAAGAGGGTAAAAACTAAATACGGTAAAGTTGTCCATCCTAGAAGGTAGCCTTATCCTGGTCTACGACCAAGACAAAGATGCCTTGGGGGCAGGCAAGTTAAATCTATGTGGTATGGTCCCTTCATTGTCAAATTGTTTTTGAAAAAGGGAGCTTATGAATTGATTGATTTTCAGGGAAACAAGTTGGTGGAGCCCATAAATGGGCTTTATCTTAGGAAGTACTTTTCTTAGGCTTTGGCCTAGCATTTTCTTCATTATATATATTATATCTTTGTGCATAGCTATCTATCGATTTTTAGCGATGTCAATATTTTTAATCTGCTTTTGCAAGTATTGATGGACAATTTGATATATCTACGGTTCATCGATGGTGCCAGCAGACACATCCAGAACCTTGCTTCCGTGGCTTGGGTGATTTATTATCCATCTACCTAGTTGTTGGTTTCAAGAGGCATATGTATGGGTCTTGCTTCAAATAATATCACTGAATATACCAATGTTATTAATTTACTATCTGAGGAAACATCTATTGGTATTGATTCATTAGTAGTTTATTTGGATTCACAACTTGTGGTATCTCAACTAAATAACATCTATCGTGTGAGAGATCCTTATTTATATCTCCAATTTCTGAGAGCACTTTTATTACAAAAATCGTTTATTTATATCACATTTGTTCATATTCCACAATCAGAAAATTTATTAGTAGATTCTATCACTAGTCAAGCATTAGATTGGCATATAAATCATTCATCACATTAAAAAACATAAAAAATAATCGAAGTATCATCTATATATATATGATCATCATGATAAATTGTCTCTACATAGATAGAGTTTTCTGACCAAAATAATATACAAAATTGGGACAAAATGTCCAGGGCTTATGCCCATCATCATGTCTAAGAAAAAAATATCTGATCATCTGTCTAGTGATCCTTCAGTATGAGTGGCAAGGAAGAAAATGATGGCATTTTCCACCCATCGAAATAGTCACATGCAATCCCATGGTACTCCCACCATGCGTCGTTACATCTCCTTTGGCAAGTCATCTATAGCCACCATAGATACTTGGTGAGTTAATCTCGCCAAGTTTCTTTGGACTACATGGAGGGTCCTCTCAGTCACTGTTGTTGCTTTTTCAGTGTCTCTTCTACAATGCGTGTGTGCAGGTAGACCATCAAGTCTCACTAGTCCAACATCTGTGTCATGATCAATAATTTTGTAAGTATTTTGTCTCATCAAAAATATTTTTAGTTCATTTATACTTAAAATCCAAACATAAATTAAAATTAAAAAGATAAAAATCATTTGTACCTATGGGACCCCATGCTGCATTTGGTGGCAACACCAGATCTAGATCTCCTCTGAAGTCCATTCCAGTATAAGGGTAGTCTTTGACCGGAATGACCTTGTTATGTTCCTATACCAATAGGTGTCATAATTTTTGAATGAATGAGGTCAAAACTATAATATGTACATACCTTTGCATTTTACAAATGTTTTCCATATTTGTAAAAAATCAAAAAATTAAAAAATGTAAAGGGGCTGTGTCCTAAAAGAAAAATCGAAGGACAAAATGAAAAAAATGTCAAAAAGAAAAGATGAAAAATGAACCCCAAAGAAAAAGAAAAAGACCATGAAAGTGTGCAAGTCCAAATGCCACTACTATTTTATTTTTTGTACAATAATGATTGTGTGCAACTTGTTATTTGTGCCATAATCTATGGCAACCAAACAGTTTAATCTTGGTTATTCCATGTTTTCAATTTCATGCTTAGAGATAGAGAATAAAAGTTGACCAAACCATTTAATCTTGGCAGATAAGTAGATATGTAGAGTAAATAAAAAAGGAGCTCAATAGTTTAATCTGAGCCCTTGGATATAACAAGGATAGATCTAAATATATTTCTATTATAAATGAAAAGAAATTTTTTTATAAGGGTTTGCGAGTTCAAGTGCACCCTAATAAAAAGTAGAAAAAATGGTAGGATGTGTAGATGTGTAAGTAGGTGAATGGTTGTAGAATTATGGTGATTTATTTGATAAAATCATGTCATTTACTTTCATCATCAAATTTCTTAAAGTATGGATGACAATGGGACAGTTACAAAGTTAAGTGATTAATTTCCCCATTCATTTTACGTTTTCACTAATTTCCCACAAGCAAAAATCAAAGTACCTAAAACCTTAAGTTAAAGGGGCTCAGAGCATTTCTCTGACTTCTAGAGGGACCAGACCCTTGGCCCAATAACTTGTAAGGTTTAAGTACTGAAACCACCCTACAAACATTCATTCCCTCCATAAACATTCATCTCACCAAAAAATCCCTTTTCCTAAGGTGAAATTACCATTTACCTAGGGAAATTAATAAACCTTACCTAAAACTCCTTTGTTTGCATAAAAGCCCACAAAAAGCATTAAGCCTAAGTTATGATGTGTAAATATGGATGTATAAATGTTAATACATTATACTTAGTGCAATTTTCTTTTCCGCTTCCGTTTTCATATTAAATGTAACTTTTATTATATTTAACTCCCGAAAAATAAACCCCTTTCTCGTATATTTAATTAAAATCCCAAATGTTAAATATCCCACTCGATGGTTTGGAATATAAACCATATTAAGTAAATAAACTAGATGGATTAATTAGTCAATTTGTGACTAATTAAGAGCCATAACCCTCTACATTACAAAAAGGGATAAATTGATCAAATCGTGATTAAGTAATAACCTTCCTCCAATCATATCACCCTCGACATCATTACATTGCCCTAACCCGCAATTAAAATCCCATCGGGCCCCTCCATTAACTCCCCAACAAAATCACACTCCCGATCACCGTATGATCTGACCCCTTCAGATCTAATGCTATCGTACATATCGGGCGGCCTCCGATGCCGACCTTTACCTAGTCGATGTGAGCAGTTTTACTATTCACCCCTCTGCTATGTGTTGCCCAATGAATGTCATCAGGCAGACCTCTCCCAATACTGCCAAGTCCCCAAATGTGGTGTGATAGATTCCATTTACTGCCTCCTTTTACCACCTTCACTACAGGAAAAAACATGATCTATGTCAGTTGGTGTCAGTTGTCACTTTTCCATTAAACCCACCAAAATCGTTGACTTTGTAGATAAACCAAAAATACTCTTTATTTATATTTTTTTTACCAAGAAGAAAAAACCTTTTGTTCTCCATGCAAACACATAGTACATTCGAACTGTCAACCCACTACCAACCATCAACCTTCCATAGACACTAATTCTAGATCACTATGCAGACCTATGCGCTCTTTGCAAACAGTGCAATAGTTCCATTAATCCATTCAGATAGCCGATACTAGGTATTTACCCCATTCCGACTGAAGAACCCTGATTTCTGGCTGAACCTAAGCTAAATTTCTTTAAATACTATGTAATTTAGTTAATTAAGCCACTTGGTAGTCCTGAAACACTCTGAAATAGACAAATTATTCCCAATTCTTCTAAAACCCTTTGCCCCATCCTTGAATCCACAAGAACAAAGGATGGAAGCCCCAATTGCACTCAATGTTATGCCCATTACTACTCCTCACCAAGATTTAGACTACCTTCCCCTCGTAGACAAATATTTCCAAATAAAGGACACCTCAGTCTCAAAATCACCCCTGAAACTCTTCTACAAGTATAGAGACCAGTACCTGTACCATGCTGACTCCATTGGGCTTTGGGAATTATGTTTTCCTAAATACCAGTTCCCGAGAGTGCATGTATTCCCAGAAATTGTACATTACTGCCACATGAACTATGATCCTATCCAAAGGGTAGTAAGAACTCCTAACTAGTCTGTTCTGTTTACTATCACTACTGAATCCATCAACTAGATGCTTCAATTGCAGCCAAGCAAAAACCTAACCCCTCTTTCCATTGGGGACATGTTGAACAAATACCCTATGCTCACTTCAGTCAGACTAGCCTAGTTGTTCCAGATTTTTATCAGAGAAGAATAGTATATCCCAATGGACCCTCCTCCTTATATAGGGACTATATTCTCCAATATTGGTTGAGATATTATAGATATGTTATCTAGTATACTAGGCTGCACCACCAGTGAATTCCTCGATGAGATCATAATATCCATCATGTCAATCTATTCTCTTAGCCAACCACCAGCCATCATATTTGAATATGTAAAGTTTATTGCTGACATAATGCATGATCAATTTATAAGGTTGGAAAATGAAAGGATGTTGAAATATTCCTTAGTTCTGTATCATTTATTCTTGTACTATCATGCTGATAGGTTCCTAATTTCCCTCCAAAAGCTCGATACTAAAGGAAACCCCAAGTTAGTGATCTTCTGGACTTCTTTAATTCGTCAGTTTGATTCTCAATACTCCTACATAGACTTCATAGACCTCTCTATTTATCCTGTGACAACCATGCTGCTAGGAAGCCCTCCACTTAGAATCAGTGCAGACATTAGAAGGGTCCTGCAGTTGTCAAAACAATATAAAGTAGGGTATTGGTACCTGTACCAAAACCATACTGAAATCAGAATTTATGGATGTGAATTGCCACTTTACAAATTGCCAAAGTACCTCCCCATGAGATTGTTTGCTCTGGAGTACTACAGAGAAATGATCAATTAAGTTGAGGTGCACTTTGTATGAGCCAAGAAGAAAACCCAACTCAGGATAAAGGATCAGCTAGGCCCATTCATTTGTAACAATAGAGAAGTGGGAAGGGAGGCAGATGAAATCCTTCAAAGATTGAAACTAAAACAAAGTTTCATGTGGACCTATGACCCTTGCAACTTCATTTGTAATAGGAGACAAAAGAATAAACTATCTACTTACATCCACCACAAAATCCCTGAAATTGAACAATATGCTAATTAATCCGAATGGGTGGAAGGCACTTTGATAGATCAAGATAGTAAAGAGGTTGTTGTTGATAATGTATTAATGGACTTAGATAGGAGACTTGATGAGGATTCCTTTGTATAGGTTCCAGGAGAGTCTCAGTCTCAGAGATAAGCAAAAGACCATAGTGGGTAGATAGAAGCAGGTCCATCATTAGAGGTAGGACCATCAGGACAACCAGAATCATTAGAACAAGCAGGGCCACCAAAACGACAGGAGATTTCAGAACAACAACAAGAATCTGAACAACCTGAAATTTCAGAGGAATTTGCTGACCTGAACGAATCATGAGAAATCCTCCTATTTTGAAAACTCCTCTCAATGAGGAAAGAAACCTCAAGAGAAACTGAGAGGAGGCCACTCCTTCTAGCATGCCTGTTGATCAAACGTTTTCTAAAAGGAAAAAGTTAAACCCATATGCAGAACAAGACTATACTGAGGAAAGAACGGGAAACAAAGTGGCAGAAAGAACTAATAGTGTGCATACTATCACTTCAGGAGGTACACCATCTAGCTCACAGTTCCAGGTATTAGAAAGGCAACCGAGCATAGAGGTATCTTCCTTCAGGGCTCCTTCTGGTCAAAGCTAGGATATCAAAGAAAAGTACAAAGAAATCAAGGCAAGAAATGAAAAAGTAAAGGCTCAAACCTATGCTCATTATCTCAAACTTGCTCCAATGAACCAAACAAGGCTAATGTTAGCCTTTGACATAAAGGAAGGCAAGATGCAGATGAGATTTCTTAAGCCAACTGTGCAACAACCAAGATCAATGGCTGACTATTTGAAAATTGATTTTGAAGTTTTGGAAAAGGATATTCATCCTATTGACCAAACAGAGCTGCATAAACAAACAGGTGAAAGGGTCTACTCTACATTGACCAACAAAGCAATCACAGCTCATTAACTACTAACTACAGAATTCACTGAGTAACACATCTGCACAACCTCAATTGGAAAATACCTCTTCTTAGGCCAAAGACACCATAATAAAGTCCTTGGAGGACTTGGTCATAGAGCTGGGACATGATCTCAAGGATGTTAAAGCAACAGAGCAACTGATAAAGAAGAAAAATGATGACATAGCTACACTAAAGAAGTAGCTCAAGATTCCTCCTCTTCACCATCCTCAAACTGCTGAAGTTTTAGAAAAACAGAAGAAGGAAGAACTTATGGACCTAGTCCTTAACTTAAATGATCAATTGAAGGAAACTGAGAAAGAATTGGAGAATTTGATACAGTACAAATAGAGTGAGTTGGCCGCCACTCCTCCGATTGTGTTACCTACAGTTTCCACAGCAGAACCCTCCACCCTGGCAACATCATTAGCACCAACGATTCCAACAGTAATAGCATTGCCAGTAGCAGTTATAACTTCAGCCACATGTACATTGACCAATACAGGGATAACAACAAAAAAGACAGATGAATTGGTGAAGGCTATGGAAAAAATGAGCATCCAAGTCACAAAACTCAAGAAACTCAGACAGCAAGTGACAAGCCTAGAAACTAGTTGTTCACTTGCACAAATACAGCACAAAGAAGAGACTCGGAAAAACCAAAGGATGGTAGAAAGAATAAGAATCCTTGAAAATGGTTTGACTCTAGAAAAGCCATTGGGAGACATCAAGGATATATTGTGGACCAATATCATTGATTCCATCAATGATATTTGGCCTTCCATTCAAGTTATTTTTGAGAAATCTGAATTAGTCAAAATAGCCATGGAAGCCATACAAAAGACAAAGGAAGAACTGGGAGACAAGCCTGAGGAAGAAAATCAGTTGATAGACTTTTTAAACAGTAAGAACAGGTACTAGCTACATGAATTAGAGATTCAGGACATAACAACAACTATTATTGAGATAAAGAAGGTTCTTACTAAAAGGAACCTGATGCTTAATTTGGAGAAAAGATGTCAAAGCATTCAAGCAGACATTGACAACTTTATATTAAAATATGGCATTTTGAGAGAAAAAGGACTTCCTAGTCCACTGGTTATACATGACAAGTTAATGGCATAGGAAGATTAAATTGAGAGATTGAATAAACAAGCTAGGAGCCAATCCAATACTTCATGGGTAAAAGTATTACCTACAGGAAAAGTACATTATGATGGCCTGGAGTATCTATTCTATATAGAACATGAAGTGAAGCACTTCTTCACCAACAAACCAAATTTTTCCAAATATACAGAAGCTGATGAAGTCTACAGGAAGATGATCAGAATAAAATTACTGGATAATGAGTGGTGGACTAGTTTAACAGATTTACTATAAGCTGCTATAGTAAATCTAGAGGGTAAAGATAAATACCAAATGAAAATAGGTAATTCAAGATTAACTAGCACAACTAAAGAGTATCAATAGGTTAAAGATAAGATTGAATCTAGCACATAACTACCAAGGCAACTGCAAGAGCCAAATCTGAATTCCAGTAGCCGGGATATTCACAAACAAAGGGATAGCAAGCAAATAGTTTTCCATCTGTCTCTATCTTCGAGTTGAAGATATTTTTTGTTTCCTAGAATAATTCTCATATTGTTATGAGATATTTTGTACTAAATTTTGTATAAATACTTCACAAGTTGAAGTAATTAGGGTGGATTAAAATACATTTCTGTAGACATATTATTTTTGAGCCAAGGAGCTTTGTACTTGAGACAAGACTGGTTTTTCTGGAAATGAAATAAAGCTGGGAACATTTAACTGGATTCTTGTGCACAGTTGGAACAAATAAGTATCATTTTCTCATGTTTAAATCTCATTTTCTCTTTATGTCATGAATTATTCATATGTGTTTCTTATAAAATATTAAAAGCAAACAAGGAATGGTATCATCATAATTAGCTTAAGTGCTCTCTGTCTTAACTGTTTGCTTTATTTATGTTTTCTACTAAACTACCTTAGTCTAGGGATTCTTGATTGCCTCCTTACTTCTGTAGTTTATCCCCCCTTTGGCCCATAGTACAGGATTCTTCATTGCCCTTTGCTACTGGCCATCCTTCCTTTCTTCATCCCAATCTCGATTAAGGATTCTTCATTGCCCTTGGCCCTGGTTAGGACTTTCCATTCATCGAAACCTTTATATTTGATCTTGCTATGTTAGCCTGCCCTGGAAACTCTTACGTTAGTGATAAATCAAATCCAATTAACCCTTTCTTGATTGAATCCATAGCCCAATGGCCTAAATATTTGCTCTACCAATCTGTCTTCTTAATTCCACCACCCAATCAAAATAAAACAATCATAAGCACTAAGAACTAGCCTAAAATCTTACCCGAAACAAAGTTAAATTATAGAGAGAGAGCCCTCTCTGGACTTAGGTTGGCTAGAACCTAAGTCTAAAATATTGGTTTGTGGTTACCTCGGGCCATTCCTTCTTTAATAACTTCTAAGGAAAAAACCTGAGTGATAACACAGTGGCGACCATACTAGGGATTCAAAACCCTCAGTTTTAATAAACCTTTGAGGAATTCAAATTTTTATTTTTAAGCATCTTAAGGGTTATTAGAATTTATTTCTCAAAAGTTCATAAAAAGTGAAATATAATCATCATAAAAAGTGAAATATAATCATAAAACGCTCAAAATCTAGCTTCAGGGGGAACTCAATATACCAGGGCCAACCCTGATCCAAATCCTCCCCCTGTATTTGAAAATCCAAACCTTATTCCGAGAATAATCAGAAGACAAGAAATTTTGGTAAGACCTAGACCCATTTTTAGATCCAATTCATGGCCTGCTGAGTGGTTATTCATTGAAGACATCCCTTTTGATGAGTATTTTGGTCTCTCTCTGTTCAGAACCACGTCTGATAGTGAACTGCTGGACCTAGTCCTAGATCCAGAATTCATCAAATAACTTGAAATCCAAGGAGCCAACTTGTCAATTGATCAAAATCTATTGAACTCCCCTTCGTCATCCCTTACCACTAATAGACACCTTGAACATTCTGAAACAACCTCAACATCTTTTAGCTCATCACCATTTCCCCACATCTCTGAAGATCAGCCCTCATCTCCATTCATATATGTACTCCCTCATCAGCCTATCACTACCCCTCAAACACCTATTACCCTCGTTACATCAACTCCCCTTGTTGTCCCAAGTCCTCCAGTTATGCCAACTCTTGTTCTCAATCTTGTACAGCTTAGAGCTATGGCCCTCAAATATGCTCCGCTTGTAATGCTTTCTCCTCAAGGTACCTTACTAGTAGATTATCAAAGTAAAATCACCTCATTCGATGGAACTGGAACATACACAGCACAACAACACACTAAGAAAATGACAAATTATTTTGGACTACATGAGATTGACATAGGAGATGTCTAAATGAGAATCTTTGTCCAAAGTCTAGCTAGATAAGTGAGAAGATGGTTTAGATCTTTGCCCCCTCAGAGCATTGATAGTTTAGAAGTCCTTTACCAACAATTCCTCAATAGGTGGGAGAAGAAGAAGAATCCCCTTCAAATTCTATCTGAATATGAAAACCCTAAAAGAGGACCAAACAAAACTGTTCAAGACTATTGTACCAGGTTTAACAATGTGTACAATGCAATCCCTCTTGACCTTAGGCCTCCACCTAGTTTAGCCCTTATTAAGTTTCCTGATGGATTTGACATAGATATGGCTTTTCAACTTAAAGAAAGAAATCCCCATAAACTTAAAGATATGCAAAGTGTAGATGTTAGTGTAGAAGCTAATCTATTATCCAAAAGGGCTAGAGATAGAAATGAGAGAAGAACACCTTTGAAAGATGAATCTTCACCCTTTGATCAGAAAATGGATGCTTTAGCTAAATGAATGGAAATTTTGATGGATAAAATAGAAGTCATTGAAAGGAAACTTCACTGGGATAACCAACAAGCTAATCCAGTAGGAAATCCAAACTTTAGGAAAATCTAGAACCAAAACACTGGTAAAAATGGACCTGATCAGAACATTAGGCCACCTTTCCAAGAAAATTATGCTAAGACTTCCTACCAAGAAGACCATGAGATAGACACTCAAATCAAGCTTATGGGTTTAGATAATGAAGAAAGTGTTTTCCTTACTCAGGATGATCAAGAATTATACATGCTTCAACAGTTACAAACTCAGATAGGAGAATCTTTTGACAATAAGCAAGGGTATGACTCTGCTATTTTCGAAATTCATAAATAGTACAACTTAAGGAGTAAGAAGAAAATTGAAGTTCCTGATCAGAATAAAAAAGAAATACCTAACCAGCCTAAGAAAGTAAAAGCTACAAAGCAGAATCCTCAGGTTACAAAAACCTTACAAATCCTTTCTAGACCACATCAAAATCCTCATAGTCCCACCATTGAAGAAGTAACAGATAACCAGCCTTCTAATGAGCAGCCTTCTACTTCAGTCCCCCTCAAAGGAACAATGGAACAACCTCCAGAAATCATATTAGAAAATCCGGATAAAAACACTCCTAAAGGTGAAAAATAAAAACATACTACTCAGAACTTTGGCTCTAAAATTCCAAATATTCAAATAGATAAATCCCCTTTGCCTTTCAATTTGGGAGCAGAGATGGAAAAACTCAAAATTCAGTGCCTTTGACAGAATTGGTTAAACATGAAACTTACATATCTCAAATTAGTAAATCTCTGAACTTCGTTGAAAATGAAGACTCTGTGAATTTATTTGATCACCGGGCCAGACCAGATGTTAATGGAAAGCCAGTTGAAGGAGGGGTACCACCCTTATATATTAGCCTTAACATCCATGGTAAAATCCTACATAATGCCATGCTTGACTCTGGGGCCTCACATAATCTGATGCCCAAATCTTTAAAGGAAAAGCTAAACTTGGATATCACTAGGCCATATAAGGATCTCTTTTCCTTTGATTCAAGCCAAGTTAAATGCTTAGGTCTCATAAAATATTTGTGTGTCTCCCTAGTTGAATACCCTGCCAAGACCATACTTATGGACATAGTTGTTGCTGACATACCACCCAAGTATGGTATGCTGCTGTCTAGATCTTGGGGCACCAAACTCCAGGGATCTCTGCAACTGGACATGTCCTATGCTACCATATCATTCTTTGGACACCCCAAGATGCTGTATAGAGAGACTCTGATGAAGTATGTAGTGAGTTCCCATGAGAGACCTCAGAATTTTCCCATATATTCAGTACATTCTAATATTTATTCCTTCATACTTTACAATGATCAAAATAATCAAGAAGACATTTCAAGTGGTATAACTGTAGAACCAAAATAAATTGTAGTATTAAAGGAAAATCAAAATGTCCAAATTCATGAAACATCAGGTAAAAAAGATGATCTAGATACCTCAGTCAATAAGGATTCCACTACCCTAGATGAAAATTATGAGCATGAAATCCTGTGGCATCTTGAATTTGATGGATCAGTCAACAAATTAGGTGCAGGAGTAGGTGTATGGATTTACAACTTAGAAAATGTTTATTCAGAAGGTCATGCCTACAGGTTGAACTTTAAATGTACAAACAATATGGCTAAATATGAAGCACTTCTGTTAGGTCTGAAACTTTTTAAAAGGTTAGGAGCCATTAGAGTCTCTATCATGGGAGATTTTGAGTTAGTAATTAAAAAAATTAATGTTGTTTATATGACTAGAGATCCTAGACTAGGGTTTTATAGAGGAATAGTCATAGAGATAATACTTTCTTAGAAACCAAACTTGTTGTTATCCCCAGAAAGCACAACATGCAGGCTCACAACTTAGCCATGTTTTCTAGTACTTGTAAGTTTCCTTTCCAACCCAACCATTAGTACACTGCTGAGGTTAGGCACAGACCTTACATTCCTGACCATTTAAAGAACTAGCAAGTATTTGAGAATGATCAGCAAATTAATTTTTTTTTAACTTTAGATAATGAATTTGTAAGTAGCAATATAGACATAGACATAATAGTAGATTTTGATTACTCTGATGAAGTAGAAATTAACCAACTAGAAGATGATCAAAGAGATAGACTTCACCCTACAAAGTTTACTAAAGTAGATATTTGAAACCTAAAATAGATGGAAATTGATGAATTCATTGATGAAGAAACTGAAGTCATAAACCTTAAAGACAATTTTCTACCCAAAGGATTAACTGCTTTGGAGGACTTGTTCAATTCAAACTATATTCCCAAAAAGCCAAAAATGGAACCCTTGAAATCAAACATTGAGGAATGTAACATAGGATCTGAGGAGAATCCCAAACTAATAAAGTTGTCAAAATCAAAGCCTCCCAATGAAAAACTGAGATATATGGAACTACTGAAAGAATTTCAGGATGTTTTTGCCTGGAGTTATGAGGACCTGAAATCTTATGATACTAGCATAATACAACATACTATTCTATTAAAAGAAGATCAAAAGCCTTTTAAACAAAAGCTTAGAATAATTTACCCTGTTCTATTGCCTTCTATTGAAAAGGAGATTAAGAGAATGTATGAAGTAGGAATCATAGCACCTATTAGGTTCTCTGACTGGGTTTCCAATCCGGTACCCACTAGAAAGAAAACGGGTGAAATTAGGTTGTGTGTTGATCTTAGAAATCTGAATAAAGTTTTAGTTAAGGACAACTATCCTCTTCCAAAAATGGATCATGTATTATAAAGGGTAGTGGGTTCCTCTAGTATCTCACTGCTAGATGGGTTCTCTGGTTATAACCAAATCCTAGTCCACCTAGATGATCATGCAAAGACTACATTCAAAACTCCATGGAGCACTTTCATGCATGTGAAAATGCCATTTGGGTTAAGAAATGCAGGGGCCACCTTTCAAAGAGCAATGGACATAACCTTTGCCAAAAAAATCCATGACTTCCTGGCAATTTACCTTGATGACCTCACAGTATTCTCTAAATCAAATCAACAACACCTAGATCATCTTAGGTAGGTCTTTATTAAATGCAGGAAATATGTAATTTCTCTGAATCCTAAAAAATCTTTATTTGGGTTGGAAGAAGGGAAATTGTTAGGCCGCATTATCTCCAAAGATGGTATTAGGATTGACCCAACAAGAATTGAAGCTATTTTGTAGATACCACATCCCAAGAATATCAAAGAACTTCAAGCATTTCTAGGGAAGATAAACTTTTTGAGGAGATTTATCTCTAATTTAGCTGAGTTAATTAGATTACTAAACAACATGTTAAAGAAAGATTCGACTGTTAAATGGACTCTAGAGGCTAAAAAGTCATTTGAAGATATAAAGTTAGCCTTAACACAAACTCCAGTCCTCATCAGTCCAAAGTTTGATAGGGAATTTCCCATATTTTCTTTTGCTTCAGGACACACCATTGCTGTAGTCCTCTAATAGAAAAATGATCAGGGTTTTGAATAGCCAATAGCCTTCTTTAATAAAGCCTTCAGAGATGCACTTTTAAAGTATAACATAATGGAGAAACAAGCTTTTTCTCTGGTTAAAGCCATAAAAGATTTTAGAGTTTATATTTTGTACTCCCATATAGTAGCTTATGTTCCTAATGTTGTGGTTAAAGATATTTTAACATAGGATGGACCTGATAGAAAAAGGGGAAGGTGGATAGCTACAATATTAGAGTATGATTTATAAATTAAACCTGCCAAATTGATCAAAGGCCAAGGTTTGGCTAAGCTAATGGCTGAATCAAGCTATCAAGCCCTAAATATATACTTCATTACAGAACTGGATAACGAAGAGGAGATGGTCACTCCACAGATCAGCCAAGCCTTTACAAATTCACCATGGTATGCTGACATAATATATGTTCTACAAAATCTTCAAGCTCCTCCAGAGCTATCCAAAACTAAAAGTAGGTTTTTAAAGATGAAATCTTTAAAGTTTTTCATAATTGATAATTCCTTATTTTGGAAAAATCATGAAGGCATATCGTTGAATTGTTTATTAAAGGAGGAATCTGATAAAACTTTGCAAGAATTTCATGAAGGTGACTATGGGGGGCATCTCTATTAGAGGAAAACAACCGATAAGATCATCAGGGTTGGCTTTTACTAGCCCACTATGTTTTTTGATGTGAAAAAATTTGTAACCTCATGCCACAAATGTCAAATTTTTTAAGGAAAAAGAAAATTACTGCCATTACCTTTGAAGCCTATATCAACTAAAACACCATTTTAGCAGTGGGGTCTTGACTTCATTGGTGAAATTCATCCCCCTTCCTCTGCCCAGCGTAGATGGATCTTAACTGCCATAGGTTATTTCAAAAAGTTGATAGAAGCCATACCCTCAAGGCAAGCCACCGATACTGTCATAATAGGTTTTCTTGAGGCCAACATTCTATCTAGATTCAGTTGTCTCACCAAAATCATCACAGACAATGTTGCAGACTTCAAATGAAAAAGGATGATTGATTTTTGGAACAAGTATCACATAACCCTTGCCCATTCCACAGCCTACTATCCCTAGGGAAATGGACTTGTAGAATCATCCAATAAAATCCTAATGAATAATATCAAAAAATTATTGGAAGCCAATAAGAAGACCTAGAATAAGAAACTAGTGAATGCTTTATGGGCAGATAGACTGACCACGAAGAAATCTATTGGCACTAGTCCATATCAACTAGTCTATGGAATGGAGGTTTTCTTCCCATCTTCTTTGGGAACTCCAATGATGAAATTACTCCAAGAAGCACAGGTCGAGCCCAATGACATTCAAAGAAGGATCAACCAGACTATTCATTTGCAGCAAACTAGAGAACAAGTCTACATCAGATCCCAAGTGGTGCGGGAGAAAATTAAAAAAGCATTTGACAAAAGAACCAAGGTAGAAGATTTCTATCTAGGAGACAAAGTACTGAAATGGTACTCAAGAAGGGAAGAAAAAGGGAAACATGGGAAGTTTGACTTCCTATGGAAAGGTCCTTACATTATTTATGCTTTCAGAGGTAATAATGCCTATTTCCTTAAAGAACTAGATGGAGCAGAAGTAGAAGGAGGACCAGTAAATGGTCGAATGCTTAAACACTACATGGATTCTAGTTACTAATCCCACTAATTACTTGTACATACTATATCCTTCATAAAGTTCAACGTGGATTGGATGGTAAACTTTGGAGTTGAAGCCCAAAGAGAAGGCCCTAAGCTTTAAAGTTTTACTATCAATAAATATCAATAAAGCAACAAAGTAAAAAGGAGAGTTGCAGAGTAAAACCACAGAAATTCAGAAGGCCATTGATCTACTAGTTCTTGACATTTCACTAGGAAATTCCATCCCCAAGTGGAGCCACTGTTATGTTCTGATATTAATAGGTGTCATAATTTTTGAATGAATGGGGTCAAAACCGTAATATGTACACACCTTTTCTTTCTGCAAATGTTTTCCATATTTGTAAAAAATCAAAAAATTAAAAAATGTAAAGAGGGTATGTCCTAAAAGAAAAATCAAAGGACAAAAAGAAGGAAATAAGGTCAAAAAGAAAAGATGAAAAATGAACCCTAAAGAAAAAGAAAAAGACCATGAAAGTCTGCAAGTCCAAATGCCACTACTATTTTATTTTTTGTACAATAGTGATTGTGTGCAACTTGTTATTTGTGCCACAATCTATGGTAACCAAACAGTTTAATCTTGGTTATTCCATGTTTTCAATTTCATGCTTAGAGATAGAGAATAAAATCTCACCAAACTTTTTAATCTTGGTAGATAAGTAGATAGGTAGAGTAAATAAAAAAGGAGCTCACCAATTTAATCTGAGCCATTGGACGTAATAAGGATAGATCTAGATATATTTCTATTGTAAAAGAAAAAGAGAAGTTTTGATAAGGGTTTGCCAATTCAAGTGCACCCTAATAAAAAGTAGAAAAAATGGTAGGATGTGTAAATGGGTAAGTAGGTGAATGGTTGCAGAATTATGGTGATTTATTGGATAAAATCATGTCATTTACTTTCATCATCAAATTGCTTAAAATATGGATGACAATGGGATAGTTACAAAGTCAAGTGATTAATTTCCCCATTCAGTTTACCCTTTCACTAATTTCCCACAAGCAAAAATCAAAGTACCTAAAACCTTAAGTTAAAGGGGCTTAGAGCATTTCTATGACTTCTGGAGGGACTGGGCCCTTGGCCCAATAACTTGTAATGTTTAAGTACTCAAAACCCCTTACAAACATTCATTCCCTCAATAAACATTCATCTCACCTAAAAATCCCTTTTCCAAAGGTGAAATTACCATTTACCTAGGGAAAGTAATAAACCTTACCTAAAACCCCCTTTGTTTGAATAAAAACCCACTAAAATCATTAAGCCTAAGTTATGATGTGTAAATATGGATGTATAAATGTCAATACATTATACTTAGCGCAATTTGATTTTCCGCTTCCTTTTTCATATTAACTTTAACTTTTATTATACTTAACTCCCAAAAAATAAACCCCTTTCCCATATATTTAATTAAAATCTCGAATGTTAAATATCTCGCCTGATGGTTTGGAATATAAACCATATCATGTAAATAAATTAGATGGATTAATTAGTCGATTTGTGACTAATTAAGAGCCATAGCCCTCTGCCATACAAAAAGGGATTAATTGATCAAACTGTGATTAATTAATAACCTTCCTCCAATCATATCACCTCCGACATCATTAAACCACCCTAACCCGCAATTAAAATCTCGTCAGGCCCCTCCATTAACTCCCCGATCAAATCACACTCCTGATCACCATACGATCTAATCCCTTCAAATCTAATGGTTCTCATGCATATCAGGCGGCCTCCGATGCTGACCTCTACCCACCCGATGTGAGCAATTTTACTATTCACCCCTCTACTACGTGTTGCCCGATGAATGTCATCGGGAAGACCTCTCCCAATACCACCAAGTCCCCAAAAGCGGTGTGATAGATATCACTTACCACCTTCACTACAGGACAAAACATCACCTCCGTCAGTTGGCACCAACTATTGCTTTTCCATTGTACTCGCCAAAATCGTTGACTTTGTAGATAAACAAAAGATACTCTTTATTTTTGTTTTTCTTACCAAGAAAAAAAACCTTCTGTTCTCATGCAAATGCAAAGTACGTTCAAAATTTCCCCCCACTACCAACCGTCAACCTTCCATAGATACTGAACTCTAGATAAATGTGAAGACCTATGTGCTCTCTACGAATAGTCCACCAGTACCATTAATCCATTCAGACAGCTGATACCAGGTATTTAGCCCATTCCGACTGAAGAACCCTGATTTTTGGCCGAACCTGAGCTAAATTTCTTTAAATACTAAGTAATTTAGTTAATTAAGCCACCTAGTAGTCCTGAAACACTCTGAAACAGACCAATTATTCCCAATTATTCTGAAACCCTTTGTCCCATCCTTTAATCCACAAGAACCAACAATGGAAGCCCCAATTTCACTATATGTTATGCCCATTACTACTCCTCACCGAGATTTAGACCACCTTCCCCTCACAGACAAATATTTCCAAATAAAGAACACCTCAGTCTCAGAATCCCCCATTGAAACTCTTCTGCAAGCGTAGAGAACAGTACTTGAAACATACTAACTCCATTGGACTTTGGGAATTAGGTTTGCCTAAATACCTGTTTCCCAATGTGCATGTATTCCTAGAAATTGTACATTACTGCCACATGAACTATGATACTATCCAAAGGGTAGTAAGAACTCCTAACCAATCTATTTTGTTTACTATCAATGCTGAATCCATCAACTAGATGCTTCAATTGTAGCCAAGCCAAAACCTAACCCCTCTTTCCATTGGGGACATGTTGAAAAGATAGCCTACACTCACTTCAGTCAGACTAGCCCAGTTGTTCCAGATTTTTATCAGAGAAGAATAGTATATCCTAAAGGACCCTCCTCCTTATATATGGACTATATTCTCCAACCTTGGTTGAGATGCTATAGATATGATATCCAGTATATTAGGCTGAACCACCAATGAATTCGTCAATGAGATCATAATATCCATCATGTCAATCTATTCTCTTGGCCAAACACCAACCATCATATTCGACTATGCAAAGTTTATTGTTGACACAATGCATGATCAATTTATAAGGTTGGAAAATGAAAGGATGTTCAAATATTCCTCAGTTCTATATCATCCTTCAAGGCTCCTTCTGGTCAGAGCCAGGATATCATAAAAAAGTACAAAGAAATCAAGGCAAGAAATGAAAAACTAAAGGCTCAAACTTATGCTCATTATCTCATACTGGCTTCAATGAACCAAACAAGGCTGATGTCAGCCTCTGGCATAAAGGAAGGCAAGATGTAGATGAGCTTTCTTAAGCCAACTGTGCAACAACAAAATCAATGGTTGACTATTTGAAAACTTATTTTGAAGTTTTGGAAAAGGATATTCATCCTATTGACCAAATATAGCTACATAAACAAATAGGTGAAATGGTTTAATCTACATTAACCAACAAAGCAATCACAACTCATCAACTACAGGACTCACTGAATAACACATATGCAGAGCTTCAATTGGAAAAGGCCTCTTCTCAGGCCAAAGACACCAGAATAATGTCCTTAGAGGCCTTGGTCATAGAGCTGGGACATGATCCCAAGGATGTTAAAGTAGTAGAGCAACTGATAAAGAAGAAAAATGATGACATAGCTACACTAGAGAAGCAGCTCAAGGTTCCTCCTATTCACCATCCTCAAACTACTGAAGTTTTAGAAAAATAGAAGGAGGAATAACTTATGGACCTAGTCCTTAATTTGAATGATCAATTGAAGGAAACTGAGAAAGAATTGGAGAATTTGATACAGTCCAAATAGAGTGATTTGGACACCACTCCTCAGACTGTAATACCTACAGTTTCCACAGCAATACCCTCCACCCTAGCAGCTTCCTTGGCACCAGCGATTCCAACAGTAACAAGATTGCCAGTAGCAAATACTACTTCAGCCACAGGTACATCAACCAATACAGGGATAACAACAAAAAAGAGAAATGAATTAGTTATGGCTATGGAACAAATGAACATCTAGGCCACAAAACTCAAGAAACTCAGAGAGCAAGTGAGAAGCTTAGAAACTAGTTGTTCACTTGCACAAATACAACACAAAGAAGAGACTTGGAAAAACCAAAGGATGGTAGAAAGAATAAGAATCCTTGAAAAATATTTTAATCTAGAAAAGCCATTAGGAGACATCAAGGATATACTATGGACTAATATCATTGATTCCATCAATGATATTTGGCCTTCCATTTAGGTTATTTTTGAGCAAACTGAATTAGCCAAAATAGCCATGGAAGTCATACAAAGACAAAGGAAGAACTGGGAGACAAGTCAGAGGAAGTAAATTAGTTGATAGATTTTTTGAACAGTAGAAACAGGTACCAGCTGGATGAATCAGAGAATCGGGACAAAACAACAACTATTATTGATATAAATAAGGTTCTTACTAAAAGGAACCTGATGCTTAATTTGGAGAAAAGATGTCAAAGCATTCAAGCAAACATCGACAACTTTATGTTAAAATATGGCATTTTGAGAGAAAAAGGACTTCCTAGTCCACTAGTTATATATGACAAGTTAATGACACAGGAAGATTACATTGAAAGATTGAATAAACAAGCCAAGAGCCAAGCCAGTTCTTCAGGGGTAAAAGAATTGCCTACAGGAAAAGTACTTTATGATGGTCTGGAAAATCTATTCTATATAGAACATGAAGTGAAGCACTTGTTCACCAACAAACCAAATTTTGCCAAATATACAGAAGCTAATGAAGTCTAGAGGAAGGTGATCAGAATAAAATTACTTATTAATGAGTTGTGGACTAGTTTGACAGATTTACTATAAGTTACTATATTAAATTTAGAGGCTAAAGCTAACTACCAACTAAAAACAGGTAATCCAGGATTAACCAGCATAGCTAAAGAGTATCAGTAGGCTAAAGATAAGAGTGAATCCAGCACATAACTACCAAGGAAACTGCAAGAGCGAAATCCAAATTCCAGCAGCTAGCACACTCACAAAGAAAGGGATAGCAAGCAAACAGTTTTCCATCTGTCTCTATCTTTGTGTTGAAGATATTTTTTGTTTCCTAGAATAATTCTCATATGGTTATGAGATATTTTGTATTAAATTTTGTATAAATACTTCACAGGTTGAAGTAATTAGGGTGGATTATAATACATTTCTCTAGAGATATTATTTTTGAGCCAAGGAGCTTTGTACTCGAGACTGGACTAGTTTTGTTGGAAATGAAATAAAGCTGAGGACATTTCACTAGATTATTTTGCATAGTTGTAACAAATAAGTATCATTTTCTCATGTCTAAATATCATTTTCTCTTTATGTCATGAATTATTCATATGTGTTTCTTATAAAATATTAAAATTAGACAAGGAATGATATCATCAGAATTAGCTTAAGTGCTCTCTGTTTTAACTGTTTGCTTTATTTATGTTTTCTACTAAACTGCCTTGGTATGGGGATTCTTGATTACCCCCTTACTTCCGTATTTTATCGCTCCTTTAGCCCATAGTATAGGATTCTTCATTGCCCTTGGCCCTGGCTAGGACTTTCCATTCATTGAAACCTTCAAATTTGTTGTTGATGTGTTAGCGTACCCTGCAAACTCTTACCTTAGTTATAAATCAAATCTAGTTAAGCCTTTCCTGATTGAATCCATAGCCCAATGGCCTAAATATTTTCTCTACCCTTCTGTCTTCTTAATTCCACCACCCAATCAAAACAAAACAATCATAAGCACTAAGAACCAACCTAAAATCTTACCTGAAACAAAGTTAAATTATAAAGAGAGAGCCCTCTCTAGACTTAGATTGGCTAGAACCCGAGTGTAAAAGATTGGTTTGTGGTTACCTAGGGCCATTCCTTCTTTAATAAATTTTAAGGAAAAAACCTGAGTGATAATAGACCTATTGTTCCCACCAAAGGAAAAGCTCATCATCAAATGTATTACTAGGGACCTCACCCCCCCCCTAGTCGTTTCAATAAGTTATTCCACCTACCCATCCGTGGATCTCTTGGGCTATTGATGGTGGATAATACTTTGGGACGAAACATAGGTACTCTCTAAAAGAAAAAGGAACACAAGATGGTTCCATATCCAAAGTTCTTTATCTGACCCTTCTGGATAGAAGTATGTTTTTTTTTCATATTGGCTAGCAGGGGTGTGCATCAATCGAAGACTGTAGTGAGACAATCCACTACAAGACTCATTGAAATGCGAGAGGCCTGATGTAGAGAAGTTGAACCATTTACTCTGAAAATGGTAAAAAGAAGGACTCTCAGTGATAGACTCTCTACATGCTTGATTGGAATCTGGGTTCCAATCTTCTTGGTGTTTCCAGGACAGTAGATGTGTACGTAGTCTTCTACACTAAGACTACCTCTTGCCCTTCCTACTGAGTGGACCCTCTCTCCACTCTAGGAAAGACCTATGATGAAATAGATATCCTCTATTTGAATCCTTAGTGGCATCTAATCAATAACATAAGCATCTTCTTTTGGACTCCACTAGTGGATTAACATCTCAAGCAACCTGGTATTTTCCTTCATCTTCGGCATTTTGAAATTTTTTAACAATCGACATCCTCATAAGGCATATAATGCATTTTGATCCTCCATTATTTGATTATCATTTGAATTATTCTCTCTTTCACGCCAATTAATTGACACCCTACAAAAAATGATGTTTTGAATCATTAAAACCATGTTTTTAAATTTTGAATTTGCACACATGTAGGTTCATTATTAACATAGTTACATATAGGGATTTCCTATACACAATTCACACGTATCCAACCCGCGTGTAAGCTGAGCAAAACTTTTAAAACTAATTCCTCACGGTCAAATTTGTGACAAAACATTTAAAAATCTCTAAAACTTGTTAAAATCTCAGTTATAAGGTTACCCAGAAGATTAGAGCCATTTGAACGGATGAATATGATGGAAGAAGCTTTCTTGTTTTTTTCTCCACAACTCCTTTACCCAATTGCTTAAAGCACAAATGAGAAATTTTGATTCAAAAAGTCCTTATATAAGTTGACATTTGAAAATTTATTTTTCTAATGTTTATTTTTCTTTTTGTGGGTGTTTTGACATTTTTGGCTTGGAGTGTTGGGATAGGTTGTTTTTACAGGATACTTTGGAGATTTTTTGAGAGATTTCTTCCATTCGATGACTGTAGATCCATCATGGAGGTTATATTTTTCTTACTGACATATAGGTTAGGTAATATCATTTTCCACTACATTTTTGCATACTAGCCTCCATACTACGATATTTTTTCAATAGGGTCGACCTCATCATGTCTTGGTTATAAAACCATTTTCACTTACTAATTTATAAAATCATGATATGATGGTAGAGCCAACCTTTACATGGGCATCTTAGTTAGATCCTCGCTAGCATATGTTGCCTATAATGCTATATTGCATAGGCTCAGGAGTCCTCTTTACTCCCACCATTACTTGTGCGTTGAAGATGCATTCTTACTTCTTCACTATTTTTTTGGCTTTATACCCTAGAGGCTCCTTTGTTTTGAGTTGTACTACTACATTGCATGTTGACCATCTGTACCTTTTGGCCATAAGCTTGCTTCACTTGGACTCGTGTTTAAACCATCTTTTGACCATGACTTTTGCGAAATCAACCTTGCTATCACTTAGCCTCTACAACTTGACACCCTTTTACCCATGAAAAGAACATTCCTTTGAGTTTCATTAACCAGTTTCATCACCTTGCATTAACGATAGGAATGTTCACCTCCCAGGAACTAGCGCATCTGTATTTGGACACTCGTTCTTTCCATTGTACTATAGCATTCTTTTATTCTTTTTCATGCTTCATAAATATGAAAAAGACAAAAAAATATATATGTTCTAAAAAAAGAACGGGAAGGAGACATTATTTCCATAATTGATGGCAGTGATAGTCAATTGTGTCGCCCTTGAACAAAGCACTCAAAAAATAAGTCTTTCCTCCATTGGGATGAGATTTAGTTTGACTTAGGAAAGCCTTAACCTTGTTATTGAGTCAGTACTCTTATGATTGGTTATCTCTTCCAATCATATGGAGAGTTTTCTTATTCCTCCTGCATGACAAACTTATACAAAGTTATCATATGCTGCCATGTAGTCACATTTGAGTGGTACTCTTGTTCAAGGGAAGTAAACCTAAGTCGACCTTTCTACGATGTCTCTTGACCTATTTTTCAGTCAGCCATCCCTGATTGTCAGAGTCATGTTTGTTATCACATCAGCTATTTGGTCCTTTTCTTGTGTTGGTTTGAGAAGGTCTCCATTGAATTCTTGTTGGCAGGTCTTGCTCTTATCGACTACGAAAAATTGTTCTAAGAGAAGATCTAGAGCTGCACCCTAGCCCTATTTTCATTATTGATAGGTCCCCTTGTGCTTATCATCGATCAGTATCATGGGTCTTTGACTAAGTGGTTTCCCTTTTGTTAGACGTTAGCTTTCATTATCACACATTGGGATTCATGCAATACCTTGGTTTCCATTTGACCTTATTGGTGGATTCCTCGCCTCTATGTCAGCTTTCATTATTGGTTGGTTCAAAGGGTTTCTATCTTGTGTTAAATACATCTTTTGTATGTAGAAAATGTGTTTCGGTTGGGTTACTATAGCTTTATTCATCTGATTCCTTCCACATTATTGGCCTATGGGTTACACTCGCATTGATTAATGAAGGATGCCTTAATGCCTTCCTTCTAGCGGATCTTTTCCCATTGACCTCAACTCATTGCTTTGGGACCAAGATCTACAGTCTATTTGGAAGTACCTTAGGGTTTGCATTCATCAATGGTAGACTCCTTCACTATCGATAGTGCCAAGACATCATTGTCTCCTGATTGATATATTCTTCCAAGTGTTTGATTACAACTCATTTATTCTCACTTGTTAGATTGTACTGGATACCTTGACTCTCATCATCATTATTGGTGAGTAGTCTCACGTTTGTTAATGGTATACATCAATGACCAATAATCAAATGATTTCTCACATGATCGACTTCAGATCATTTGTTCCCACTATGTAGAAATGTACCACAGTGATCGGTGAAGACCTCGAGTTTGCATTAGCCTTTCTTGGTTCACTTGTCAGTTGCTCCTGTTTCTGCTAGTTGACACCATCCACCTTATATGTTGCAGTTCATTACAACGACATCCTATATGTTGGTACTCGATTTGCGTGTACTTTTTGGATCAGCTTTATGACTCTAGTGATCAACATTCTACTTCAGCATCATTGATCAATTCTTTATATGTGATATTGAGACATGCAATTCTATGGATATGATCACATGATCCACTATGTGTTTTTAGTTCCTTTATACTTGTATACATATTGGATCTACTTTTGTATTTGACATGTGGACATGCTTTATTACCTTTGAGCATGGGTATGCCTACCTCAGATAGCAGGTTCTTTCTGATCTCTTTCACTCGCTTGGCAAGCTGAATTCTGGTGAACTCCTCTCAGGTCTCAGCATGATTCCTTCTATACACTTAATACATTTCGGCCATCATGTACCCCTTATGACCTCATATATTAGGGGGCATCTATCATAGCACCATTTACCACTCTTGGTAGATTTGATGCTATGGTTATGGCCTAGGGCGACCCTTCCTTTCCATACTTGGTCCAAACTCTAAAAAACAGTGTTTTACTTCCCATACATTAATTTTCCCTGTATAAAAAGTATGTACACATGGGTCAAATTATATCCAACTTGTGTATATGTATTAAAACACTAAAAAATAAATAATCTCCTTAAATTCAGGTGGATTTTACAGGTTTCACCTGTTACTCACCTACTGTAGGCCATGGCCAAACTATTTCCCAACTGAAAAACTAATTTGGAGAAGTATAAAAAAACCTCCATGGGAATGCCTAAAGGGAGAAGAGATGAGGTATTGATATTATAGTTGATTACATCCCTTATCAAGTCTAAAGAAATCCATGTGCCTCATACACTCCCAATTTATAGGAAACCTTTGTTTCTTCCTTTGAGATGTCTTTCATCCCTTTTATGGCATCCTTGTGTATATCGCTGGGGGAAGATTATTGAGGCCTAGGTAGGATGTCTAGAGGACGGTTCCTCTTGGAGCTAGATGAAGACTCAGGTTTTAGTTTTCCACATTTCATTTAGTTTACATCAATAAAGAAATGTTGTTTTGTTCCTGATATTTATTGTTTTTATGCATTAATCCATGTTATGATTTGCTTATACTTATTATGCTAATTATCACTTTCTTATATGATTTAACACCTATATCATGAACATTCCTTCTATTACTGATATTATATATGCTTTGGTTGTATAAGTTATAGGTTATAAAGGCATCAGAAGGAGCAAAGGGTTTGGACCCTGTGGGATCGAACTTGAACGTAGAACCTCTAGGTAATACTACTTCTTCCTACTTCAATAGTTTAAGAATTTATATTGTTTGTCTGTGTATTTCTTTCTAAAGTATACCATCCACTCTGTTTTGGTTTTCAACCCAAGACCCTAGGGTGTTTCCACCCGCAGCAACAATGGAAGAAAAATTAGCTATAAATTTCCTCCAATATTGCGCTGCCCCTAGAAAGATTCTTACCTCTGTAACTATATTGGGCTTGTGCCAATTCGGAATGACCTCAACCTTAGTGGGGTCTATCTTCAACTCACCTCCTCCAATGATATGTCCCAAATACACTAAATAAGTCTTTCCAAATTCACACTTTGACATCTTTAAAAACAACGGTTCTTTTGTTAAGACATCAATTACTTTGTTCACATGCATGACATGTTCATCTCTGGATTTGCCGAATATGATAATATAATCTAAGTAAACAATGAAAAATTCATCTAGAAATAGTTTCAATACATCATTCATAACTCTCATGAAAGTAGTTGGAGCATTTGTAAGACCGAAAGCCATAACAAGCCACTCAAACAATCCTTGTTTAGTTTTAAATGTGTTTTTCCAAATGTCCTCTTCAACTATTCTAACTTGATGATAGCCACTTCGTAAGTCTAACTTAGTGAAATACTTTGCATACCTCAATTGATCAAGAAAAAAATCAATTCTTGGGAGTGGATAGTGATTCTTTACCATGATTTTGTTCAATGCACGGAAAATCCACACACATGCACCAAGTCCAGTCCTTCTTTGGCACCAAGACAATGGGTGAACCACATGGCGAAGTAGATGGGTGTATGATACCTTTTATTCAAAAATTCTTGAATTTTCTTTTTGATTTCCATGCTCTCGATAATCAACATGTGATACATGCCAATGTTTGGAAGTGGAACATCCTATTGTAGTTGTATCTCATGCTGAATTCCCCTCTTGGGAGGTAACCCCTTTTGTTACTAAAACATCTCGCCATGATTTCTTATCACATCAAACAAATTAGATTTTAATTTGTCATCACAACATTCAAAATATTCAAAATCAATATCATTATTTTTCTTGATCATGAGCAGCACAAAAATTTTACTTGCATTAACCAATCTCTTCATCTACCCTACATTAACCAAAGAAATGTTTAAATTTTTCTCATGGGATCTCACAATGAACTCCACCCCATCCTTGAGCAATAGGTATTTGTTCTCATGGTGATAAAATACTTATTTCCTATAATACAAATAAGGGCTTCCCAAAATGATTCCTAAGATGTCAAGTGGAACTACATCTAACTCAACTTCATCAATGAATGTTTTAGTAATGGAAAACTTGAATAAGCATTTCCTTGTATCCTGTAAATTTGCATGATTGACTATCCAACCCAATGTATATGGCTTATGATGAGGTAAAATTTCAAAGCTAAGATTTTTTACCATGTCTTCTCAAATTAAGTTTGATTGTGACCCACTATCAAATAATGCATCAATCTTTGTATGATTTGAAATTACCCTTACATGAAACAACTCTATTATTAATTCTTCATTTGGAGTGTTGTTTTGACTATGTGAGTAACTAGTTCTTGCAACAAATTCTTTTCCTTTTGTGACCATGGCTGAAATCTTGGTCTCATCACCAGAATATGATCCAAGATCATGTTGTGTGGTAGCGGTCATCTTTTGTTTTCCCTTATTGTTTGGTTTCTCAGGCCTTAGCTCAGGATGTAATTTACAACAATGGGTTTCATCATGCCTAGCTTTGGAACAATGTTGGCATATAGTATTCTCCCCTTATTTATTCACACTTCATTCTTCTTTCCCTTCCATTTTCCACGCTTCTCTTTCTCCTTGCCATTGAGTGGCTTCTTCTTACTACCCTATTCTTGAATGTTCTTTCCTCTTGCTTCAAGGTGTGTGGCTTGCACACATACCTCATCCAAATTACTTGGATTGAACATAAGGATATTATGTTTTAAATAGGAATGAAAACCTGTAATATATTTCAACAGTGTATCTTGGGAATTCTAATTTGCTTCTAACAACAAAGCCCTCTTCCGAAACTCCTGGGGTATAGTATTGAACTATTTGGCCCTTGATTTCCCTAAAATTTTGTATCATAATGGATTTTTGCATATAGGATAAAGGATAAAATTGTTTTTTAAATGTAAAAACAACTTCAACCCAAGAAATGGATATCTTACAATGAAATCACATTTCCTCTTGAGTCTTTGCTTCCCACCAAGCAAATGTTGCTCCTTCTAGCCTCAATGAGGCCAACTAAATCTTTGTGTCATCTTCTTGAGTTCTGAATTCTACAATAAACCTCCAATTGTTGAATCCAATTGTCTAATTTTTTTGCATTAACGTCACCATTGAACATGGGAAGTTCAAACTTAATTTCCAATTTGAGTAAGGGAGTTTTTTCCTTTAGGGTTTTTGAATGAGTATGAACAGTTTTTGTGGTGGAAGTGGAAGATGATGTTGTCTGATGTGTTGAGGATGATGAAGATTATGAAGATGGTGGAGATGGAGGAGGCTTTCCACCATTACCCTTTGAATCCTTCTTATCATCTTTTTTTTTTCTCCCGACCTTCCCTCTCCATCTCGAGTCTTAGAACTTTCTCCATCCATTCTAGTACTCCTTTCTTCGTAGAGGACTCTAACCATGTCAGTTAAGTGGTAGAAAGCTTTCTTGAATGCTTCCTCTTCTGGAAGCCCTTCAGTCTCTCTTGCTCCAGACATGATGGCTTTGGATTCAAGCTCAGTTTCTGGTACTTCTTGTATCTCCTCAATCTCAATTGAAGGAAAAATTTGAGGTGTTTCAAATGCAAATGGGATTGGAACTTTCGGAGGAGATTGTGGCCTTTTGTCTCTCCTTCTTCTAGGAATTACCTCAGGAGTTACAACCAATAGTTTCCCTTCTCCTCTCTGCAACTTTAACCTTGTGAGCATCAAAATTTTGCAACAATTAAAACACTACTTGCACAAAACTCAAGAAATCAAGCAAATAATTGTTTCTCTAATACCAACTTGATCTATTATTGTATGTTAGTTTTGTTGTGCTAATTTCAACTTTAGATTTAAAAATAAATGCTTGTCCATTACCTCATGTGCATAGGTTTCCTTATGGTGTTTGTGAATGTAAACAAATAAATTTATCAAGTTTTATTTTAAATTCATGAGAAAAATAGAATAAAAGTAAAGTGTTGAACATTAGCAATCAAATGTACAAAAAACCATCAAAATGAACACTTAGCATAGTGTTTTGATGAAGGAGTTCACCCCTCCTTTTTATAGAAATATTTTTTCACTGCAACCCCAATCACATATGTCCATAAACCAAGGGATTCTAAACCCCTAAAAGTGTTGTTTCAAACCCTAAAGGATCAAGGTCAACTGATTACATCATTTCCCAGAAGTTCTCCCTAAAAAACTGCTCAGAACTGGTCAAAACTAGACCATACAGACTGCTCCATGCTAAGAGTGCAATGCATCTCACTTGCTACACACAAAGGGTGCGATGCATACTGAAAAGCCCTTCTATAGGGTGTGATGAGTGATAAGGGACAAATGGAAGAGGTAGTTTGCTAGGTGGAAACTCAGAAAATCTTCTAGAAATTGCTCATATGACACTTGCCTCTCTGAATTCGCCAAGGGATGAGTAGGAGATCATGAAATCTCCAAGTGGAACCAAGAACTATCAGTGAAATAAACTAATCAAAATCCTAGAAGCTGACTCACCCCCCAACAAATATTTATATATGGATCCCTCATCCTAGAGATCCAGAGGCTGGAATTTTCTATTTTGTAAGGAAGTGTTGTTGGTTTCTTTGTGAAGCATTGTATTGTTGGGTGATCTAACTTTTCATGAGGTGAAGAGGGCTTTCATGCTGGGAGGATGGCACTGGATCAGACAGTTGGGTTGTAATCCTCTCTTCTACTACTCTATCAATAAAGTTATTTGAGTTTTCCTCCATATACTTGTATATTTCTGAATCTTGTATTTGTGTATGCATTTGTATGGTTATGTACATCTCATTCTACATTGTTTATGGTTATAGATCTCTATGCTTTGATGGTATTTTGTTGCTTTGAATCTATAGGTGTTCTTTGGAGCAGGACAAGGGAGAAAGGAGTGGTGAAATCTCCATCAAGGGAGAGAGGAAACAAGCAAGGAGCCAAGCAAAAGACTAAGGTTGGTGCTCTCTACTTCTCTCTCATATATCTCTCATAAAGGAAAACACAAGTTACTTCGAATTGTTTGTTTCTAAGATAGATACTCGTCTTAGTGGGACTAGCAGATCTGAGTAGACACTAGTTTTCCCAGAAACAAAATGGTGACTCTGGAGGGGAGCGAACAGTTTGTTTTTTTTTACTATTGTTTTCTTTATAAACTATAGACGGAGCCTGAAGTTAAGCTAGCTAGCCTTAGAACTGCTTTTGCTATGCAACTGTAAAGTAGATCAACACTGCTTCAGTCAATCTCCAGGTTGGTTTATGAACTGAACATCTGATTTGCAAACATCCTAAGTGCCCTGGTGGTAGCTCAATAACCTCATTAGATCATACCTTTATACTTTGTGTTTACTGTCTATCATAAGCTCAGCCTAAATCCCTGAACTTAGCTGCAAACTATGGGTGAAAACCAAGCCCAGTGTTGTCCCTGGACCATTGCACTGTCTCTCATTGGCAGTCTGGATGCATTCCATCTCCCGTCTACTGCAGGTGAGATGCATCCTTTTTTCCCTTAAGGACAGGTGCTATGATTGAATGAGACCGTTTCTCTCTCTAGATTTTGGTTTTGTTGGTTTTCAAGCCTCTGTGGGAGTTATTTGTAGCTTCATGTTCCGGATTATCCACAGTTTCTAGTTCAGTCTGTCGACGTTTCGAACCCCAACGGGGGTCCATCATCAGGACGCTTCTGAAGGATAGAATTGAATTGAATGAAAGATGATGAGAGAGAGAGCACTAGGAACCTGAATATAAATACACAAAGGAACCCTAAAATGATTCTTCATTTTTCAGACTGCATGCGGAAATTGATTTAAGAAAAGTGCATTTAGTGTGTGCTCTCTGCTCTATGTTGAAAGAATTTTACTCTTGTTTTCTTAGTAGCTAGGATTTTCATTTCTAAAAGAAAATAAACAACTATTTATCATTTAGATTGCATATTTAGGAATTGTACATCTACATCACACGGTGAACCTTGAAAGGAAAACTTCTTAAGAAAGATCAACTATAAAATAAACCTCAATGAACATAAAAATGCTTTGGAACCCGACTCACAACATCTAGAAGTCTAGGCTAGAGAAATATTCCAACATCGTAAAGCCTGGTAACTATCGTTTTCATCGTAGGTTGGGTGATTCGTCCTGTTTGATATGACAAGTGCTAGTACGGACTTGTGCTCCCACGTACTGTCGAGTATATATTGGGAGACCACAATAGGCTAATATCCTTTATCCTTAGCAAACCATGTTTGCCACCCTATCGATTGAAATGCACTAAACTCAAAATTCGGGAAGATTGACTACCGTACGTAAAGTCCTCGATAATTTCTCCATAATTTACCACTGAGGTGTATATTGCAGTTTTGCGATTAGTTTGGTAATCCGTCTGTCTAGATTTCCAGAGTAGTCACTTACATTCCTTTTTGACACCTTAAAAGAAAAGTTCCATCTGAGCACTTGTCACTTCAGGCTCATTAAAAATCAAAGGTGACTAGAGTCATATTTAGCTTTTTCTCAACTCTTAAAACTTGAAAAAGCAAGTTACATCAAAGTGTCATAAGATTAATTTAATTCGGAATAATATTTTCCCCTTTTAATTTTGATTTGATCAAGTAATCTGTAATCGTGGAAGAAATTCAATCAAAACCCTTTCATTTGCAGAGACTAACAAGTCAACCATCTTTGACTCCAGAAGCAAAACCATTCCGGGCCAAGCAATCTCGTTTAACTGGGTCGAAATCTCCTGGTTTATTTGAAACTTGTGTTTCAACATGATCAGAGACTCCAATTACTCCAATTATTTATGGTACCCCTGCCTCTACTGAAGAAGTTCCGCAGTTACAAGAGGACATTAGAATTGATCCTAGTGTAACAGTAAACACTTCTATACGTGAACCAACTCCATCTAGGGCTGACTTGAAAGGTGTCACCCGTCCAACATCTGCCATTTTAGAGTCTATACCCTCTTCGACACCAGAAATATTTTACAGACCTAATGGTCTACCTCTTCCAACTAGATCGATTGCTATAGAAGAGATTGTGGAGGATCTTCCATCTAGTACCCCATTGCATTTTGGAACTAGGATCCACCTATATCCTTCTACCACAAAAGTTAGTTCTTTTGATCACCCTTCATCACAGGTTCCTGTCGAATCGCTAGGAAATATTTTGGATAGACTCGATATGTTTGAACAACCATCAACATCTAGGACTATGTCATTTGATACAGCAACAACAAAACCTCCTGTCGCTACTCCAACAATGTTCATTGGTATACCATCTATCCCAACTAGTTCTCAACCACTAGATGGAGTCCACCCAGGGACTATTTCGACAGCATGGTCTGTTCCTATTTGTTCATCTAGAATCTTATCTGGAATTTCTTATGTTGAGACTCAGCAAATTGATCCTTCACATTATCATCAATTTTGGCAGTCCAGGCTCCAAAGACCAATTTACCCTTTGAACACTAGATTGCTGCCATATGGGGGGCAGTATGCCTTTTCATTGTTCCCTCTGGGAGAACAACCATATGAGAGTTCAAAACAAAATATGGGTCAAGATGGAATTGCATCCAGTGGTTGGGTGCCAATACTGCCTCAACAACCAAGAGTTGTATATTCAATGCAACCAAATCAACATGTGTCAAACATTCCCACTACACTGGCTATTGTGACGGTGTCGTAAGTACAAGCGATGCATGTTGTATGTCAAACTCAAGTCTCTCAAGTCGTAATACAATAGCCTCTTGTCTCCATGACTCAATCATAACTACAGATTAGTGGCTCCTTAAAGGAAGCAACTCAGACTCTAACGGGTACTATCACCCCTCATCTTGGTCAAACATCCAGAATTGGACAATAGAAAATGGTCCAACAACCATGGCTAGTGCAATATCAACAACTGCAATTCCAACAATCTTACCGAGGACCTGAGCAACAAAAATTTGCAGGTAATGGGCAACCATTTGTTCAGAATAGGTACCAACAATCATATTATAATGATTATGCCCATCAACCTTATCAAAGTTATCAACATCAAATAAATTATGCTAGTATGCAAAGACCTACTGCTCAGGCAATCCCATCTTATCCTGCGTATGCTTCGCCAAATTGAATCAACAGTTGCCTTTTGTAGCAACTTTAGAATTAATAAATCTGAATTGGCTAACAAATGATCCAATTGCTTACGCCCCTTGGTGGCCAGTGATTCCTCATAAAATTCCGTCATATATTCCTAAATTCAATGGAAATTTGGGTGAGATCCATCGAATCATGTGATGACCTTTCATCTGTGGTGTTTGTCCAACACCCTCAATGATGATTCAATTAGGCTTCGCCTTTTTCAGGGAATGCTAACTAGTCCAGCAACAAAATTGTACATCGAATTTCCTAGAGCTTCATTTGATAGCTTCAACACCCTCACCACCACCTTTTTAACCCATTTTCAGTTACCCATAAGGTACGAAATAGGAACGAAGCTCCTTACCAATTTTAAACAGATAACAACCACTCACATATCTGATCATATTCATGAGTGGCAACGTCATTGTCGAATGGTAAAGACATATGTTTCTAATTAGCTTCTAGCTAAATGGTTTATTAAGTTACTGTTACCTTCTATTACAGAAGATGTGGCCAAGGGAGGAGTTGTCACTAAAGAGCAAGTCATTGCTCGTGCACAATATCCAAACTTGATCTATACTCAGTCTGGCATGCTCTATGACAAAATTCTTGATGCTCCTAGACCATAAATTTCCATTCCTCCTCCTCCTAAATCGAACAGGGACTCTCATGTCGGCGACGGCAACCAGGGGGCAAGAAGAAAGGGAAAAACAAAAAGAAGAAACATGAAGATTCGACTCCTGAGAAACCTTCTAGAAACCCTTCTGGGCAAAAGAAACCTAGTTAGCCATGTCTCATATGTGATGGAGACCACTGGATGAAATAATGTCCGCATAAAGCTGAGATCAAGAAGTTCTTTAAGAGTTCAAATACCTCAGCAGTGTTAACTGATCCGTTTCCAAACCCAGAAACCAATCTGGCTTCTAGCAACAATGCTTCCCCATCCCAAGTGCTTATGTTTTCCATTTCAAAACAACAAAATGATGCTTTGATATCGACAAGGAACAAAGATTACGGGAATCCACAGATGTCTAACAACAAGGCTACAGATCAACGTAGTAGTTCGACAACAACTTCAACCGAAGTTGTGCCACCCATCATTCTTGAGCTAACAATAAAGCCACCAATGGGAGTAGTACATAAATCGACATTTAATCCTTGTGATCAGGTCGCATAGAATTATAATATAGTAGAGGATCTGGCCCAGTCACCATCTATTATGTCGACACTTGAAGTACTGCAAAATTTCCCCTCCCAAAAGCAGGCTCTATTATCAGCAATAGGTGGGATTGAACCAAGGGATTCCAATCTTGTGGCCTTTAATCATAAAGGATACGAACCTGAGTTACTAGCTCAACTCGCTTTCCTCATACAAATGAAATCCCTGAACAAAACTGTTCATTGAACAATCATTGATGAGGGGGCATCTACCTGCATTATGTCAATGAGTTGCTGGAAAACTTTAGGCTCACCACCCTTATCAAGATCATCGACAACATTAAAAGCATTCGATGGATGAACATACACCCTGTACGGGATTTTAAGTAACTTGCAAGTTGAACTGGGGGGCAAGACAGTAGAAATTGATGTCGAAGTTATTGATGGAAACCTCAATTACAATATGCTACTGGGAAGGCCCTGGATTTATGCTATGGCTGTTGTTGTGTCAACGTATTTTAGAAAGATTGCATTTACCTTTCAAGGAGGAATTGCAATCATTGACCAACAAACCTTTCTCCCCAACAGTTCACAATTTACGGGAAGCATTCCAATGATCCATGGAAGCTCTCAATCGCTTAAAAATATTAGAGTAGGCCTCCTAAAATACCCTACCTTAATGGGTACTTTTGCCCTACCGCCTCCGAGTAATCTGGCAAAAGTGGCCACAGTGGAAACCTGTAATATGGTATCTTCTATATTTACAAGGATTCAGAAGATTTCCGAAAATTTTGTTAGCATGGATCATCCCAAGGTATTGCCTCCAAGCCCAATAGAAATATTGTAGCAATCAATTTTCTTGGCCTGGGCAGCAAACCCAAATCAGCGCTCATCGAGTGTTTGGATAGATAGGTCTAAGGAATATGGCACCTCTTTGGATCCTTGGTCGCATGTACATTCTACAGACAAAGGAATCATTCAGTCAATGATGATAGGAGAGGCACCATGGAAAGATTACCACCATCGCTCCCATCTTCAGGATTACAACGAAGATTATTCCAACAACCTTAATCATCCTTCAGTTTTTTATTTTCTATCAAATACTATAAATACGGTGGATTGCGAGTGAAATATGTCCAATATTGAAGAAACTATCGCCATAAATATCTCGACCAAACCTAATGTTGTGGAGAATACTCATGTCAGCAAAACTTGCTCTTCTTCAGAACTGGAAATATATTGCACTCTCTTTCACGAATTCAGAGATGTCCTTGCATGGTCATATGAAGAAATGCCAGGCATAGACTCGAGCATAGTTGAACAAGAAATCAATATGTATCCAAATGTCAAACCGGTATGACAATGGCTTCGGCAAGTACACCCGAAGAAAGCTGCTACCATCATGGCAGAAGTTGAAAAAATTTTACATGCTGGTTTCATTTACCCAGTTCCTCTAACTGATTGGTATCAAATATTGTTCCTGTGATGAAAAATCAAGGAACGATTAGAGTGTACGTTGATTATAGGGATGTAAATCAAGCTTGTCCAAAGGACAACTACCCTGCACCCTTCATCGACCAGATAATTGATGAATGTGCCAAATGCGAAATATTTTCATTCATGGATGGATTTTCTAGGTATAATCAAATAAATATCCACCAACATGACCAGTCAAAGACTGTATTTATATGTCTGCGAGGCACATTCACATACCGCAAGCTACCTTTCAGTTTAAAGAACGTAGGGGCAACTTTTCAGAGGGCTATGAACTATGCCTTCCATGACATCGAGAACATCGTTCAACCATATCTCGATGATCTACCTACTCATTCGCAAAAGTGGACTGACCATCCGTAGAATTTGAGAGCTATATTTCTACATTGCCAACACTACAAGATATGACTCAATCCACACAAGTGTGTGTTTTGTGTCAGTTCTGGTCATTTACATGGTTTCGTAGTTTCTAAGGACGGGATTCGACTCGACCCATGTAAGATTCAAGCAATCATCGATATGCCTCCACCTTCAAATTTGCTTTAGATTTAGAAACTCCAAGGGACTTTATCCTATATCTAGCTACAATAGATACGACCATCGCAATTGTTTTAGTTCAAGAAGACAATGGAATTGAACATCTTGTCTATTATTTAAGTCAAAAATTAAATGATACAGAAAGCAAGTACTCCTATGTTGAAAATTTGGCTCTTGCACTTGTTCAAGCAATAAAGAGATTTCAACACTATATCCTCTTTCGAGAAACTACCATTTTGTCAAATTGCAACCCTATGACTTACATTCTGTCGTGTCAGTTACTTGTGGGCAAAGATTGCAAATGAATAGCCATTTTGCAAGAGTTTGATCTGGAATTCGTAAAATCCAAATTAAAGAAATCTCTGGTTTTTGCCGAGTTACTATGCAACTTCCCATCATCGTCCAACAATTCAACATCCAAAGCATCAATTGTGGATGAATCTCTGTTTCTGATATCGTCGAGAAATCCATGGAATGGAGATATAATAATCCATCTCTAAACCCAAACATATAGGTCTAATACCTCTCGCTCCAAACAACGATGTACTCGATACCAAGTAAAAGACTACATGATTGTCGGTGATACACTTTACCGTCGCGGTATCGATACAATTCTGCAAAGGTGCCTCACACATGAGGAGGCCGAAAAAGTCCTGAATGATTACCATTTAGGCGCATGTGGGGGGCATCAATCTGGTTATGCTATGGCGCAAAATATATTATGAGTAGGTTACTTCTGGCCTACTATGTTCAAAGATTTCATAATCGCAATCAGAATTTGCCATGCTTGTCAAATCTTTGACTGCAAAACCAGACTACCATCCGCACCTCTACATCCAGTAGTTTCTGTTGGGACATTTTCCAAATGGGGCATAAATTTCATGACATGTAACCACACCTCGGCCACGGGGCATGGGTATATCATAGTCACAATTGACTATGTTACAAAATGGCCTGAGGCGATGCCTACATTAAACAACAGCAGTGAAATGACTGCTCTTTTCTTTTTCAATCATGTAGTTTATATATTTGGTGTTCCACAAGCTATATTCATAGATCATGGATCGCATTTCCACAATCACATGGTGTTTGAATTGGCTGCCAAGTTAGGACTATCCCACGACAGTTATACTCTGTATTATCCGTAAGCTAACGAACAAGTTGAGGCCACCAACAAAGTCCTGAAGTGCATGCTGCAAAGGATGATTGGAGTCCAAAAATGGAGTTGGCATCTAATCCTATACTCGGCCTTGTGGGCATATAAGACAACGGTGATAAATTCAACCAGATTTACACCCTTTCAGTTGGTGTATGGCCTGGAAGCGGTCTTACCGGTTCAGTTTGAAATTTCATCTCTCAAGCTCACAGTCGGCCTTCTCCCCAGAACCTCAGAGTGAGAGGCTCGTTTCTTGGAACTAATCCAATTGGATGACACCCTTCGTGATGCCACATTGGCTAACGAAGCTCATAAGAAACAAGTCAAGGTGCAATTTGACAAAATGTCAAACCCCATGTCTTCTCGAAAGGTGACCTAGTCTTGGTTTACGATCAGGAATCCAATAAATTGGGAGCAGGTAAGTTCCAACCATTATGGATGGGTCCCTACATTGTTAAGCGAGTATTAGCAAAAGGAGCTTATGAGCTAGTAGATTATGATTGGATTCCGGTGTTGCAACCCCGAAATGTGTTGTATCTTAAGTGTTACAATGCTTGACTAAGTGTAGTAATCTCTTCATGTGCTTTTGTTACGTTTTTGTTTTCATCAAGAGTGATCATTTTGGTTAGGTAATCCACTTTTGCATTTGTTGTAGATGTCGGACCTATTGGCATAATTTGTTGGATACGGCGACAGAGCTAGTCGTAGTACGTGGAACCTATCATCTGCAGCCTGGGCCATTTTTGATCCAAGCAGTGAGTTAGTGAGTTTCAAAGGGGTATGTATTGGTCAGTCAATGAACAAAATCACTGAGTAAAACACGTTGATAGAGCTTCTCTTTGATGCCATCGCACATGGCATACACCGACTTATTGTCAGGCTAGACTCACGACTCTTCATCCTACAGCTTACTAGCATCTATTACGTTCAGAATCTAGCTATCTATCATATGTTCCTAAGGGTTGGGATTTTGGAAAGGTAGTTTGATTCTATTCAATATCAACACATGTCCAGAAACTTAAACACATTAATTGATTCATTGGCAAATTATGTTTTAGATAGACATTTGCAGCATTTATAAAAGAAAAAGAATTTCAATCAACATTTGCATAAGGATCATATAACTTAGCCAAAATAAAAATCTGAAAATAAAAAATATATCTAACTATTTATAGTTTTTTACAAAATGTTCCGTGTCCATGATAAAAAGCGGTCATACGACCCAAAAACTCAAAAATGTAGGAAAACACCTTAGACTAATGGTGTTGGTGATAACAAGTCACTGCCTGTGCAATCATACGTAAGCGCCCGGTCCATCGACTTGGCGCACCAGTGGTATGACGTTGTAACCCTAGAGGTAACTTGTCAGTCCTCAAATCCTAAATAACAAGGGTGAAACCCTCAATTTGATCCTGCAATACTGCAAGGGTCTCTTCTACGTCCAGATCGAGAAGGACAACCCTCCCTACAACCCCTCCTACTGGAATGGTAGCTGCTACCCTCGGGCGCACTGTGCGTTGCACTGGTCCAATATCTGCACAAATATATGGGTTTGATTAGTCTTGCTAACATTTAAAAAACACAAGAAAATTATAAAAGAAATAAACAGGGATATGGTCAAATCTTTTTACCTATAACAACCCACTACTCGCCAGCCAACATCACCAAATCTGGGTCGCCCCGAAATCCATCCCAACATATGGATACTCGGTGAATACCATCTGTTGACAGTTGAACCACTCAAAGAAGGCATCAGAGAATGAAATTTGTGATTGACCAACATGTCAGGCTATAAGATCAACCCATCTCTACATCCATGGTTCAGTCGGTGCTAGCAGTCCCAGTGAAATGTATTGTGGCTACATCATTTGGATCCTCTCCAAGGAAAAAGTGGTCAAAATAGAACCATAACCAAAGTTCTTGGATCTTCTGTTCTTGACCTTGAAAGGATGTTCTTTTATAACCGGAAGTACTGCATCACACCAATTGAATACCATTGGTTCAAGGCATTCCAGGGCATACTGCATATAGGACCTGTTCGCCATGTGAAGAGTCACACTACCAGCCAATCTAGAAAAGTTGAATAAAATAGTCCTCAAGGACCGGTCAGTGACATCTCGGATACTGATCTTGCCATCCCTGCTCGGCTGAGATCCATCTCTATAGAACTGGTGAATACAATCCCTCACGGATTCACCCCCACAGCCAGATCCTGATAGTGAGAGAGGGGCACCACGCCTCGATATCTTGGTCAAGAAATAGATATCCTCAATAGTCAAAGGTATGGATTTACCTTTAATCTAGAACACTTGGTTGGTAGGATGACATGCATCAAGAAGATATTGTAACAAATTGATTTGTTGCCTCATGTTGGATATGCAGAAGAATTTGAGCAAGCCACAGTTTCACAATGCAGTAACCGTACCCGGATCATGTAAGGAAATCATATCCTCTTCTTCATGCTTGCATTCACACCATGTAACGAGCATCTTGATCTGATGAATTTGTAAAAAACAAACAACGGAAGAATTAGGATCTTGATTTGGGCAAAAACAGGAAAAATTTCAATGAAAGAACAATGCATAAATTTTCCTCCCTGTGCCCGTCGCACCCTAGCTATGCACTGGGTGGGATGCATACTAACTGGCCAATGGCCAACTCAGTATGCATCGCACCTTTCGATGTATACTAGGTGCGATGTGGAGAGAACGAATTTTTCAAACCCCTGAGGCCTAGAAAAATAGGAAAAGATGCTCAGAATTAGAAAAGGAAAGAATGCAATTGAAGAGCTCAGGGTTAGCTCCTACCTAGTCCAGACAGTGCCCACAATAGTCCACCAAATCTCCCGGAATCATCTGATAAAAATCGAGGGGGAAAACACCTCCAGAGCTCCAACAATCCCAAATTTGAATGAAATGGTAAAAATGAGAGGTAGTACAACTGTCTAAAGAACATAGTGTTAATGGTGAATTAAACATCTTTGACTATTATTATGAGCAATGTTTCCGCAAAAAAACAGACCTAGCACTGAGCATAGTTTCTAAAGATTCAGGCTCATTAAAAAATGAATCCACCCTTGGTAAATAACCATTGTGATCGCATTACTATCATCCTTTTGAGCCTTGGTCATGTTCTTACCATCACCTCCACTCTTTTAGCCGATCATATGCCTCCACTTAATTGTTTACCCTTTTGAGGAATAGTTGTGACGAGTGATTCCACTAGCCACCCTCATTTTTCTGTCGTGTTTGATAAGTTCCAAACTTTACCTGGAACCAGTTGCTACTCGAAAACATCACTTGTTCCTCAAAAACGAGTCTCTTTTAAGCTCTTTTTAGACTCGTAAAATATGAAAAGATTGTTGAGCCACTTGAATCACCATCCCTCCTTTATATTTTAATATTTTTGGACCTAAGTGAACATTACACAAAAAGATCGAGCACTTGTCTTGTTCGGCTCGCTAAAACTATCGAAAAGCCATCCCTTTCATATTATTTTAAACTTTTTTCAGACTTCTACGAAAAAGGACTACTGGAGTTTCCTTTCCGTCTCTTTTCGGACTCTCTAAATATGAAAAGGACCAAGTTATATTTGTCATTAAACTTGTTAAAACAATAGCGACAAACTTGTCCATACAAACAAGAGCGAGTTTCACTGTCGCTAGGCTCGCTAAAACATAGTGACAGGTTTTCCCGAAGGGAAAATTATAGAACAAGCATATGTTATCCTCCTCAAGCTTGAGAAAAATAAATAGGTACTGGTCAGTAATGACTGGGGAAAAAGGGAAGAAAACTTGAAGAACTTCATTGGTAGCAGGTTGCTCTTGAACATGATACTTTCACTCCATTGCCATGATTGAGTCGGGTTGGGTTATTCTGTTCACCGGTCATATCACCAATGGTCCTCCGTACCATCCATTTTTGGGGTTAACGCTACCAATCCATTTTAGTGTCGCCAATATGTTCAAGAGAAGTCGCTCAGAGAATTCGCCAACCCAACTTACACCTCATCCACTGCAATACCTTTGTGCTCCATTCTTTCATGGCCGCCACCCTAAACCTTGTATCATTAGATCATTTTCACCTCCACAAAATCATTTGCTCCATTATGTGTCGTAGATGTGGGATTCATTAAGGCCCTCCTACGACGGGTCACTTCTTGTCAACATCAACTCATTATCCAAGAAGTTGACTTAGGAACAACCCTTTCAGTACTTTGAAGCTTGCATGCCTCAATGGTAAGTTTCTCACTTCCGGCGATAGGTTTACATCAATGGCCTTCGACCGAGAGATTTTGTGTGGTGTTTCACATTGACTCATGTATTCACACCACATGAATTGTACTATAGTACCTTGAGGATCATTATCATTATCAGTGATTCCTCTTGCACCTGTTAACAACCTACATCATTGAAGTATTTCCATGTTTGACATCAGAACATCTTTTCACATGGATCAACTTGTACATCGACTGAAGATTGAATGATTTTGAAGACCCTGGATCTAGTTTCATCCATCCGAGCTGTAATATATTCAGGAAAATAAAGAAATCAAATGTACTCCATAGTTGCACAGATAATCATCCAAGCTAAGGGATGATGGATCTACCAAAACCATCAGTCTTCCACACAGACAGTTGTCTATCCTATGTACATGAAAATGAATTTATAAATCTGAGCATGGGAATGCCTGCCTAAGCCAGATCATGAAAATATTATGAAGATAATGTATTGTATTGTATCTTATTACAGGTCACCTTCTGGTTCAAAAAACCTTGGATCCTCATGATAAAGCATTTCACCAGACATCATAAGATGTACGACCTCATGCTTTAGGGGGAAACTGTTATAAACATACTTCGTCTGCAACCCCAATCACATATGTCCATAAAACAAGGGCTTAAAAACCCCTAATAGTTTTGTTTCAAACCCTAAAGGATCAAGGTCAACTGACTACATCATTTCCCAGAAGTTCTCCCTGAAAAACTGCTCGGAAATGGTAAAAACCAGACCATACAGATTGCTACATGCTAATGGTGTGATGCATCTCATCTACTACAGACAAAGGGTGTGATGCATACTGAAAATCCTTTCTGTAGGGTGCAATGAGCGAGATCAGAAAAATGGCAGAGGGAGTTTGCTAGGTGGAAACTTAGAGAATCTTCTAGAAACTGCTCATATGACACTTATCTCTTCGAATTCGCCCAGGGATGAGTAAGAGATCATGAAATCTCAAGTGGAACCAAGAACTATCAGTGAAATGACACTAATCAAAATCCTAGAAGCTGACTCACCCCCCAACAAATATTTATATATGGATCCCTCATCCTAGAGATCCAGAGGCTGGAATTTTGTATTTTGTAAGGAAGTGTTGTTGGTTTCTCTGTGAAGCATTGTATTGTTGGGTGATCTAACTTTTCATGAGGTGAAGAGGGCTTTCATGCTCGGAGGATGGCACTGGATCAGACAGTTGGGTTGTAATCCTCTCTTCTACTACTTCTATCAATAAAGCCATTTGAGTTTTCCTCCATATACTTGTATATTTCTGAATCTTGTATTTGTGTATGCATTTGTATGGTTAATGTACATCTGATTCTACATTGTTTATGGTTATAGATCTCTAACTTTGATGGTATTTTGCTGCTTTGACTCTACAGGTGTTCTTTGAAGTGGGATAAGCGAGAAAGGAGTGGAAAAAGCTCCATCAAGGGAGAGAGGAAATAAGCAAGGAGCCAAGCGAAAGACTGAGGTTGGTGCTCTCTGCTTCTCTCTCATCTATCTCTCATAAAGGAAAACAAAATTTACTTTGAATTGTTTGTTTCTAAGATAGCTACCCATCTTAGTGGGACTAGCAGATCTGAGTAGACACTAGTTTTCCCGAAAACACTCCTGGGCTACATCTCCTTGGTCCATCTTCCATTGATTGGGCCTATGTATTAGCTCAATAATGAAAAATTGATGCTTATAATGCTCTACTTCTCCTGAAACCTACTTCCAAGTGCTCAAAAAATCCAAATCAACTAGGAACACCTTTTCTTGATCCCAATTTTGTCGAATTTTGAAAAATTTATGACAAAAAAAAATCTCCTAATAAAGCTCCACTAAAATTGGAGGGACTCTAGTTAGCCCCACTAAAACTAGAGGAATATCTGAAATTGGAGGACTGCAAAATTGTCTACCATACTAACTGCAGTTTAATTAATTGTTAAACTAGATTAATTAAGTGATAACAGCAGATTAGTGCAAATACTACACAGTTTTTGGATAATATTTAACATTAAGGGCTATAGTGGTCACATAGGTGCCATTGAATGCCACGTTCTGACAGTTAGCGCGATATCCACACAATTTTCACTGACCGTTAGCTAGTGACTAATGTGTTGTTTTCGCATGGAGGGGGCTAGATCCCTCCTAACCCCCAACCTGCAAACGTTTAAACTTCAAATACGATTTTCGACCATTACATGCTATGTCTTGACACGATGATAGAACTGTATGTCATGTGGTTTGCTTAGGCAATGTCACAGGTTTGACTCTGCTGACTTGACCAATAATTTTGTCACACTACGCACTGATAACCAGCCTTTGGGGAGGGACATGTTGCGGCCTTTAGGCTTGCCACTTGTCCCCTCCTCATTGGTCCATCATAAACCAATACAAACCCAAAACATTATCAACCTATAAACCCATAGAATTGCACCGCTGGGCGAGTCCTGATTGAAAATTGACCATTGTCGAATCTACCTAGTCCCTTGCCATGTCAGCAGTACGGACTGCTGACTGTGTAGTGACTATAATTTTTTTTTTCAAAAATTCCTCTATTTAGCAAAGTGGACAGAACATGATATCTTCCTCATACAATCTAGGTTTTGAGTGAAACAAGATGCATTGGGATCATATCGTCAAGACAAACACAACCGTTTAGCTTTCAAGTGATTTTGAAAATTTTGAATTTTGAGCTAAATACTTAGCACCTGATCGAGTAGGGACCAATCTAGTGATGGTTAATGATGTCTGAACGTGAGGTGAAATCACTAGTTGAGGGTTGAGGTGGTTGGCCTATGGAAGTCCTGGTTTGGTTGTGCTTGATGTGTTTCATGAGATCCCACATTCATGCTTGGAATATGGCATGAGGTTGACTCATTGAAAAAGAGATTTGGTTCAACCCAGTCTATGGTCAGGTGCTTGATAGAAATCCCATACTTGGTTTCATTTTGTGTACGTTAATAAGATATTCTTTCCTAGTGTATTGATGGGTAAATAGACTTGTTTATATGTGGTTTTTATGGCTATTATATCCTTGTTATTTCTGCTAGTTATATGTTGGTTATCAGCATCTTTTATGATAGCCATAATGTATGGTTCTCATCATGTTTTGGTTGATAAATGAATGAACAGTGAATTTATTTCCTAGTATATGATAATTCAGCTAATGTGAAAAGGAATCAATCCTTCTTGATGATTCTTAAATAAGTGTGAGACCCTTATGCTCATATATGTTGTTGAAAACTGTAGATTTTATATTTGTGATATGTTTGATGAAATGAATGTCATGGTTAGGCTTGGTTAGGTCAAGTCTTTGATCACATTTTTTTTCTACAATATTTTTTTTTGTGTCATTTATTTTCGTGGAAAGTCTCACCAAGTTTCGGACAATGGTCTAGAGACTAACAGTGAAAAAGTGGCTTAAATCTTGCCGTCTCTAGCACAAAATTGGATGAAAAAGATTGCAGTCTCTAACTTGTAGCCATTGTGTGAGAGACTAGAGGGTCCCATTCGCATGCATTCCCATTTCATGGGAGTGACTGTGGCTTTAATTCATTTAAAGGATACGTTAACTCAAGGGTTGGTCACCTAGAGTTGTGGATTAGCTCTTGGGGGTCCTGTAGCACATGATGGAGGTTTGTAAGGCTTTGTTATGTCAATTCCACTTTCTTAAGGTGATGTAAGAAGTTGAATCATATCATAGTAACTCTTCATCACATATTTACCCCGATGGACCTGTAAGCTTGGGTAAGTGTGAGAGGAGGGTGTTGCATCCCTAACACAAGCTAGCCAAGAAATTTCGGTCTTTGGATTCCAAATATTCCCAATTATAGTTTGAATTCCTCTAAAAAAAATAAACTACTCTTACAATAATTTTTATTTGAAGATCTCTAAGAAACCCTGGTTGAAAAATTCTTCAAACCCCAATGCAACGACACACTTTCTTCCCAACCACTCTTCCTATGGGAAATCCCACTAAAGGGAGTGGAAATCCCTCTTACAGCTAGATAGTCATGGATGGGCATGCAACTAGCAAAAAAGAGGTCTCACATTTGAACTCTTATGGAGCTATTTTGACTCCTAACTAATAAGATTTGTGGAAATAAGAAATCCAAGACAAAGGATGAATAGCATGAATTGGTTTTCCTAAAGGAGTTATAGATCCTAAATATGAAGTCTGGTCTAGCCAAATTGGGGAGTTTATCCAATAAAATCATGACTATGTGCTCATTAGGATATTCTTGGGAATATGTCCTATGCAGAAATCCTTATCTCAATGGATCTAGATCAAATGGAAGCCAAATAGTCAAATCAATCTATAGCTCAATGCTAGAGGTTTGTCTACCATCAAATTTTCCAATCTGGAATATTAGGATAAAGTATTTGAGAATGGACCATACTTTTTCAATTTTTCTGGATTATACCTTCAATGATGGATGGAACGATTTAACTGAAATACAAAAGATTTGATGGCATCTTCAGCATGGATACATATGTATTCATTACCTAAAGAGTCCTCGGAGGAAGAGACACTGGTGCGAATTCAAAATTCTCTTGGAAATTGTGTCAAAGTATATGAGGCCATAAAGTAAGGCCAATATATTTCATATGTTCACATCTATGTGTACATGAACATATCTAAGCCCCATATGAAATATATTGATATATACTTCCAGGATGATCTACAGAAGAAAGCGATTGATTATGAGCACATTCCCTTAAGATGCAAAGGATGTGATGAGTATGGATACTTATATTCACACTAAAAAATGGTAATGTAGATTGAAACCCTAGAAACAGTATGGCTCTGACCGAATATGGGTTTACAATAGTAGACTAGGGGATACATAATCAAAAGTAGTTTCCCCTGCACCAAAACATAATAGAGAATAAGGATGGAGTGGTGAAATGGTTTGATCCAATGGTATCACTGAGAAATGCTAAAAACCCTAGCCCAGACCAACCAGTGGATGTGGAAATAAGGGATATGATGGGACCTTCCATGACCTCAACCAATATGAATATTGTAGAGGATACAAGTCTTCATATCATGTAAGAACCCATTCTTCACCTTTAATGATAAACCAAGAGCCTAATGATATACTAGTCCATGATTCATCTGCCCCACCACTTCATTCACTGATAGAACTTCATGTAGTGTTAGAGTATGTTGATGTAATCCTAGACCATGAAAATGATATGGAGTTGGACATGGATGTGCTAAATCTACTAGAAATAGAAAAGTCATGGCAAGGTAAGGACCTGTCACCCTTCCTAAAAAATAAGTGTGCATGCTAGGCCAAGCATATCTAAAATATAAGAATTTAGATGTAAAATTGGGCTTAGGATGTGGATCATTAGGTATTCAAGAACAACAACTAAAGGAATAAATAAAACCTCATAAATGGTAAAAAGGTGAAGTAGAAAAAGAGAACTACAAATGGTGGATGAAATTGAAGGAAATCTGGTAAATTTGAGTTATGTTAGGGTCATCACCAAGGTTTTCTATGGGTCCAAAAAAATTGAAACACGAAGATCATCTCTTAGAAAAAGAGGCTTATTAATAGTAATGGGAAACAAAGGTTATGGAAGGATAAATTATCAGAAGAAAAAACAATGATTATGATGATATAGGAAACTAAAATATCAAGGGAGGCTCTATGTGCCATCACTAACAACTGGAAAACGAAACACTATTCAATTACCATAGGCACTTAGCGACACACAAGAGGATTATAAATATTATGGTATGATCAATACATCCAAGAAAATAATATGTTCAATATGTATCGACCCTTGATAGTGTAGTTCCAGATGATTGGGTCAGGAGAGAAATTCTATTTATCCAATGTTTATGGCCCAAACCGACCTTACGATAAAACATTATTAACTAATTCGATAGCCCAATATTAGAACCTTATTTCCCCACATCAATGGACTATAGGTAGCTAATTCAATTTGATCAAGTTACATAGTGAGAATAAATGAGAAATATGATGATTAGAGGTAGAGGAAACACCTTTCTGTGATGTTACAGACTCCCTTGACCTCATTCAGATAGATACAACAGTTGGGGTATATACTTGGAATAATAGGAAAAGAGGGATAGCAAATGGCATTATGAATACATCATTTTATTTCTTCAAATAATATTATTACATGGGATGTTTTCATTGAAGCATCCATCCTCCCTAGCCATGGCTTGAATTGCTAGGTTATTTGCCACAATATAGACCTAAAGGAACTACCTCTTAATCGCCCATTTAGATTTGAAAAATTTTATCTTAGGCATTTGGATTTTCTATCAAACATCTAGAATTGGGAGGAGGAGATAAGACACATTGAAGGGTCAACATTGTTTCTCTACACAAAAGGATAAAATATATCAAGAAGAAACCTAAATAGATGGAACAAGAGGAAATTTGGAGACATCTTAGAAAAAAACGAAGTTGGAGGAAGGGACGATAGAGATATAATAGGAGGAAATCCTACATGGACACTTGGCTGACTTGATTAAGGAAGAGAAATAAATTATTTAAGCACTAGAGGAATATAGAAAGCAGGAGGAAACCTTATGGAGGAAAATATTTCATATTGAACGGCTTGAGAAAGGTGAGAAAAGTATGACAATGTTTCGCATGTCTATGTTATCGAACTGACACCATAATATAATATCCTCCTTAGGATCCATTGGTGGAAGCAAGATGGAAACCCTTTGGGAGATCTCACATGAGATGATTAAGTACTTTAAAAACATCCTTTCTGGGCATGTAGTAGATAGACAAGGGAAATTATATAAATAACTAGTTATATTACCTCAATTGTTAATGAATAATAGAACACATCACTATTGTTCAAAATTACCCTTGAGGAGGTAGAGGTTATTATCAATGTGATGCCACATAATGAGGCCCCTTGGCTAGATGGGTGTCCCATTGATTCTTTTCAAACATGATAGCTAATCATCGAGGAATAGGTTTGGAAAGTAGTGGAGGGTCTTAGAGATCAAAATGTGTTATTACAGCATTGGATGCCACATTCATCACCTTGGTCCCAAAAAAGGAGAAAGTGGAAGACCCAAGTGAATATAGACCAATAGTATAATGTAAAGTTATATACAACATTATAACAAAGATCATTGCAAATAGGCTCAAATCATTCCTCTTAAAGATAATCTCCCTATAATAATTTATGGAAGGATGAAAAATGGTAGATGGGATTATGGTGGAAAAAGAAGCCATCCACTCCCTGAAAATTACTAAAAATCTAGGTATGATGTTAAATATAGATTTATCTAAAGCTTATGATAAATTAAATTGGGAGTTCTTGTGTCATATTTTAAGGGATTTCAGCTTTGGAAATGATTGGATAACCTAGGTCTTCAACTTGGTTTCATTTTCCTCCTTCTCGATTCTAGTCAATGGATCCCCCTCTACCCAATTTCAGGCCTCTTGAGGGATACAAAAGGGAGAGCCTCTCTAGTCTTTCCTCTTCATTATGGTGGTGGAAGTATTGGGACACCCTTTCAATGCTACAACCATAGAGTGTAGGCTTAAAGTACTTTAGTTGTATGGTCAAGACTTACCTCTTACCCACCAACAATGTTTTGATGATACAATGGGGTTTTTTATACCAATGGTAATGGAAGCATGGGGTTTAAACTATATCATAGAACTATTTTTAATGACCTTAGGCATGGAAATCAATAGAACCAAATTTCATGTTTTCCTTTTCAATACTCCATTGATAGTCCAAAGGTATGTAGCAAACATCCTGGAGATCCAGATCGATATTCTACTAACAAAATATTTTTTGGGAACGTCCTCATGATTGTCTCTTAAGTGGAATGAATGGGAGGATATGCTCACTATAATTTAGAAAAAATTGTCGAATTATACTTTTAAATCTATAAACATGACAAGGCAACTAGTCCTCCTAAAAGCAGTGCTACAAGAAATGTCTATATATCTATGTTTGGTGTCAATGGCCCCTACAACCATTATTTAGGAGTTGTGATGCATCCAAAGATATTTCTTGTGGAGAGGCTCAAGGATAAAGAAAAATGGCATTTAGTGTCTTAGGAGAAGCTATGCAAATAAACGTTGAAAGGTGGGTTGGGTTTGAGGGATCCCGCTACAATGGCCTTATTGTTGGGAACTAAATTTAGTGGTGATAGATCCAAGGAGGAATGTATATTTAGAAGTCCATTTTGACTCATAGATATGATCCTTAAACCCCACTTAAATAAATAATACAATTAAATTCTTATAGCTCTGGATTGTTAGTATGGACCCTTGCCAAGAAGGGTGGGGAATTTATCTAGAAGCATTATTTTTTGGAGGTTCAGAATGGGAGCACAATCATGTTTTGGGAATATTCTTAGCAACAACTACCAAACATGGTGGACCAATTAGTGATAGAATGATTGAAAATTCAAATGATTGCTCAAGTTATATTCAAAATATAAGACTATTGGGAAGATGAAGTAAATGAAAAATGATGGTGGAAATGGATAGCACCTGACACCTAGCACCCCAAACAACCTAGTGAAAAATGGAAAGACTTATGGAATACCTCTCAACTCCGTAAGATGTCAGTATCACTTCAAGAGGACAAGATCATGTAGAGGTATTAGTCGAAGGGCACTTTCTCTTTCAAAGAAGCATATTAGTTGGTAGTAGGATTCTATGAATAACAAGTAGAGGAGGTGTGGGTCAAAGTTTGGAAACAACAATTAAGGCCTAAGGTGTCAATCTTCTTGTGATTGTTTTAAAAAAATAGCTAATAAGGGACAATATTTTGAAGAGGAACTTCCAAGGGCCATCAATATGCACGTTATTTTTATGGAATGATGAGACCCTAGATCATCTATTCATCCTATGCATATTTCCTGGTAGTTCATGGAATAAATTCAATGAATACTTATTCATATCATACTAGATTCCTAATAGTCTCTAGAAATTGATTAGTAGTTGGAGGATAAAAGCCTTCGATAATCCCATAATAAATTGTATTTTGAATATCTCCCCATGATTTCCCCTATGGATGGTGTAGAAATAAAGGAACTATAGGATTTCTAATGAAGAAAAAAAGCTGATGGAAGCCACATCTAATTCATTTGTTGAGAATTTCAAGGAAACAAATATCACACTAAACTAGTCAACCAATGACTACTAGGAGTCACATTTGGAATCATGCATCTTGAGGGACTGGTTACACTCCTTGCCTAGGATCAAGGCCATCATCAATTCCCCTCCTTCCATTGCCTCTATTCCCTCCAGTTGGCATCACCCTCAATCACCTTTCATGAGATTGAATTCTAATGGGCCTGCTAAAGGAATTGTTCATTCGATGGGGTATAGAGACATAATCACAGAATACATAGGAATTTCAGTCTTCAAATATTTAGGCATAATACCAGTTAATACTACTAATGTTGTAGAGATTACATGTCTGAGGATGGGTTTGAAGTATGATCACATCCAAGGATATAATCATACCTTTATAGAAGCAAAATCCTAACTCATTATCAATATGGTACAAAGATTACAAGCTAGATCACATTTTCATAAGGAATCCGAGAGTTGGAGAAAATAAGCATTGATAGAAAAAGTAATACTCCTTTTAAACCCTCCAACTCTTATCCCACTACATGTAAGAAGAACATGGAACAAGGTAGAATATTTTATAGCCAATTATGGTTGCTTGGGGTCCTCTTAGATTATGGCATTGACCTAGAACTATTTACCAACCTCTCCATTGAAGACACAATGCTAGAAGATGGTTTAGGAGGAATTTCCAACCCTAGATGGGGCGATTAATAGTGAAGGGTGGGTGATTCCATCTCCATACCTAAACAAAATGTAGGAGGAAATGAAAAATTGTCCCTGACAAATGTACTAATATGAAATTAATTTCTAATTTACTATCTCTATGCTAGATGAGGGGACATTGGCTTGATGAGGCTACACGTGTGTGAGGAGGTTGATATTGATGTCAAGCATACATAAGTTAATGGAAAAGGCGGATTTGTAACCAACAATATGTTGGATTTAAGTTACAATCAAGGCCCATTTGAGGTTTTCAAAAGGAAATTGTGGGGAAGACGGAAGAATACAATTGGGGAATATGGTAGAGTGTAGTGGAACTCCTTACCTACTATTCTTCACAAAGGATGAATGGAATTTTCTGTTGGTCAGGGGGACACAATATAATAATTTACACTCTCACTAAGTGTGTGAATGACATAATTGACCTTAGGACTCGTTAGGAATGTGAGCTAGATATACATAAATCATGGAGACAAAACATGAAAAACAATCATATAGATGACCCACGAAATTGAGGGAAAATTCCATCTCATATTATCCAGGTAAATTTCATTTTGGTGTTTGGAATATTTATCCCATATTTTCCTATTGTTTTATTTCTCTATTCCTTTCAGGGGATAACCTCCATGTTCGATAGTTCTTTGGTGGGAGCTGAAAATTTATATCATGTTGTTTCTCTACTATCAAGTTAGAAAGGGAGTAGGGTGCAATGCTTGGAAAAAAATTGGCATCAAATATATTCGGTGGGAAGTATTTTGTTTGGAATTGGTTGTTTTTTTTCCTTATTTAAGGTTTCTTAGGTATTTTCTTCTTTTGAATATGGGTGTAGTCCATTTGTTGTGTTTATGGCCTTCAGTTTTTGGGGAAATTAGGTTTGGCTTATTAGTTGGCTAGGTAGAAGGAGGAATTTATCATGGAGGGAGGCTCTTGATTTTGACCAATATAGTGACCTTCACATGTTGGAATTGGTTGGAAGGATACTAGGGTTGCGTTCCCCTATTGATACGTGGGATGGGTGGTGGCTCTATTATATCTCTCTAGGACAGTGTCTGAAGTTATTTTGGTGTAGTTGGTGGCTAAGCATAATTGGGAGTAATTGGGAATTGGAATATGGTAAAGTATGGAGCTTGAGACAAGAGTTAGTTGGTGTTCATCCTTTTGGATAGGGTGCCCTATTGGTCAACAAAAGGGCCAGATGTTAATAAATATTTGGCCACTAGCAAGAAAAGTGGGATTAAGGGAGAGAAGCTCTTCCTACTCAGAACAAATCTTATTATCTAGCCTAGGTCGTTAGGTTTATATTCATAATTCCAAGGGAGACAGGCTGGGAGAGGAGGGTGACTACATGAGTATACATTCCATAGAGGAAACTCACCTTTACTAAATAGAGTGATAGGAATTGCAACTAGGTACAGGGACTATATCATTGTGCATGTGTAGGAACAATTAACTAGGTATGAAAGGGAGCTTCCTCTCAAATAACTTCCCTCTCATATTACAAACTATTGGTGGAGTGGACAAGATAGCTCCTAGATATGGAAATATACATGACATTTGTAATCAATATCTATATATAGTAGATATATACTGGAAAATTAAATTCCTCTTAGGACCCAATCTATGTGATAGCTAAGAGTCTAGAAGGGACTTGATGCATTCCCTAGCTCATATACATGGAGGAATGAAAAATTTTGAATTCAAGATGGAAAAGATGATCACAGGTTTGAGAGGATCAAACAACACCTCAACATCTCTCCAATAGTTGCTATATCCTCAACATATTGAGTAGAATTTATTCAGGTTGTAGGCTCAGACTCTAAACTAATCCCTGGACTATGTGATGGATCAAGTTTATGGATTTCATTTTGTAGTGAATTTATTTATATGGCTATAAAATCCAATGTCCTAGCATAGGTTTGTATGAGGTTAGTACCTTCAATTCTCAGTTGCCTCTTATCTCCCTTTTAAGGGTATATTTTTTGTTATGGCTTAGCCTCCCTTGGGAGATACCGATATGCATCTTGATAATTTTTTATGTACTTTCCCATTTTTTAGATAATAGAATTTACCATATAGGAAAAAAAAGCAATTACCCATACATACAATATTTAATTCTTTTACAATTCTAAGCTATAAATTAGCATAATTTATATAGAATTTGTATGCTCACTTACACTTAGAGTGAAATCTCCACATTTCCGAAACATAATGGTTACTCAATCTCTCCCAAGTTTTCCAACTAAATGACAATTTGAACTCTCCCAACAATTGCTAATTCATGTTCACCATTGAATTATAATTCAAATAAAATGACAGATTAAAATGAAATGGTAGTTCAAACAAAATGGTCACTTGAACTTCCTATTTTAAATTATATTTTAGGATTGTTAAAATAGGCATAGCATAATCATGCATGTCATGAAGGGACCACGTATCTTTATGGAGAGTTGACATGCTTCCTTCATGAAATTAATCTCTAACATAGTATAAAATAATACATGGACAAAAGAGAACTAAGTAAACAAGGTTATGGATTTAGAGTAATTCTAGGTACTTGAAATGTTTGAGACTGAATTGTCTTTCCAAATATATAACTTATATTTTTAGAATTTGTATGATTATACTTAGAATTTGTGTGAGACTATATGCAATTTGAGTTATTTAAATAGTGGTATGTTATTTTTCAGGTAAAATTTAAAAAGCATATTCCCCGATTAGTAGTGATGTGAGTAGACCTAAATGATGAAATTTCTTTAGAATTTTAAGGAAGCTAATTGAAAAAAAGTAATTATTATATATATATATATATAATATATATATATAACTAATATATATATATAATATATATATAATGAAAATGATGAAATTCATTTCATCCTTCGAGAAATTCAGGTCATATATTAGTCAAAAGTATGAGGGTCTTAAAATAATCAAACAACATTATTTCTATTTTTTGTTTGAATTGTACTAGTCCAATATATAACATTTTCTAATTATGGCAAAGGAAAAAATAGTTAAAATAGAATAAATTTATATATATTTATATATATATAATATATATTATATGTTATATATATATTATATATATATATTATATATATATATATATTTCAAGATTCTTGGTACCGGTAAATTTCACCCACATTTGAGTAAGTTATATTTTCCTTTATAGTATTAACCTTGGTGCATAGCCTCAACTCTTGTTTCTAATCCTTTTAGTGAAAGGGTGCTAATTATCCATGACTATTCTACATTACTCCCTTGATTCTTAGTTTACATTCATACTTTGGGACATAAATTGTGCTTATGAAATTAACATCTCGCTTATATTTTCTAGAATTTCTCATTCTTTGAGGAGACCAAATTGACTTATTAGCTTTATGACTTGGCTAGGGGTGAATTATTATAGAATTTTCCTAACTTCTGTTTCCCCTAAGAATCTAGATACAGTCTCTCAGGGAAGCTTGAAGGCCCATATTTACTTGTAATATCAATGAGAAGGTTAGATATATTAACCATATTATAGAATGAGAGTTATGTTCATTTGAAAGGCCATCAGTCAAGGAGGAGGAAACTGATTTTCCATTTAAAGAAAAGGTGCTTAATGCTTAAATTCATACTATTTAATGCATATGTCATTGATATATTAATGAAATCTTATGATTCTATTTCTCTACATATCACATGTATCTTTGTATTTTGTTCATGTTAATCTACCCTTTGTGGAAGGCATGTTTTCTTTGTGTACTTGTGTTTCTCTATTGATCAATTGCATCGATAATCATAAGAGTATGATCTTTGTGTGGAAGTAGGTTCTCCACATACAACATCATATTCAACACTCTTCACCAACCTATGAGGGTTCAAGTGTTTTTATTTGAACCATCTATTTAATATTTTATGCATGAATATGATGGATGTTATCAGATTTCATTAATTTGTTTGTATTGATCTATTTTCAATGATTTTTTTGCACTTTGATTGTAGAAACATCTATCTAGTGGGTTAAGGGAGAGACTCATAGAGAAATAGCTCCTTGTGATTGTGGAATTTCAATCACAATAGAATTGGTGACTCCACTAGGATTTCTACCTCAGTATTGATGAAATCTCTTATTCTCCTGTCTATTTTAGTTTTTTGTTGCTTCATTCATGTTATATGTTGTTGTACGACATCATATGGGTCTGCGATAGTCCCCTTGGATTTAGATCCAGTTAGATATTATTTTATTTTTTGTTTGAAACTTGTATTTCTCGATGGAAACTTGTTTAGAGTTGATTAGAGAGTGCCCAACTATAGAGATATCTATTTGACAATTATTAGTTTGCATCCGGGACCAAATTTAGACATTTTTTAATCAACATTCGTGCCTATAATTTGAGTGTTTTTAGGGATTTTCCATCAAAACTTGTTTTTATTTTTAAGGTCTATCTTAGTCAAGTGTTTTGTAGTTCATATATATTTTAGATCTATTTTATAACTATTGTTTTGATTCAGATCTAGGTTCTTTCCCATTGTTGGGTTTCCTTTCATTTTGTTTTGTTTGGTTTTCAAGGGGCTTTCTCTCAAATATTTCTTTCATATTTCATATCTCTATTCAATTTGAGTATATCAGTTCAAATATCCCTTAGATCTAATTCAAAGCATTTTTCCTTGAAGTGGATCTTATTTATTCTTTAATTTTAGTGTTTACATTGAATATTTTTTCTTGAGTTTTTTTCCTTTAATTGGAATTTTGTTTTTGGTTTTTTGTTGTTTTGCAAATCTATATGTGAGAGGTCTAGTTGTGTGTTTATGATATATCCATCTTATTAGATCCAAAAATTTCTCTTTGGTTTCGATTCCTTTCTAGATCTTACCTTGAATTATGATTATGTTTTTGACCATTGTAGATCATTAGGCTTGCCGTATTTTGTTCAACATTGAACTACATCCCCAATACTTCCTTTACACTTCCTCTCATTGTTTATTAACTCTCATTTGATTTCTTTTTAGTGATCCCTTTATTTTCAAAGCCAAGTTTAGGATTTTGAATTCTTTGTGTCCTTTCTTGGTATTTTGTTCTAAGGTCTTTTTCAACAATTTCTTGGGTTGTCTCTTGCATCGTCTTTGCTATAAATTTAGCTAATTTCAGAGAGATATAATTGAGATTGTGTGAGCTTGTTACTTTCAATTTAAAAGGAAAAGAATCTCTTCCCTTACATAGCTATAGGTCATTGAATGAAAAAATAAATTTTACATTTTCCATATATCTTGCATTAGTGTTATTTATTCAATTTATTCGTGCAACATTAGTTGCACACCAGTTCCTTTTGAGTAAATAATAGCCTTAAAATTAATGCTTAATAAATTTGATTTGAGAGATTTTTCATTTTCACTTGTAGCACAATAAGAATAGGTTAGCCTAGGGTCTTTAATAGGGGAGTGAGGACACTTATTAAATACCACAAAGAAAAAAACCTAGCATATTTCATTAGGGAGGGAATATGCGCTTCCAGTGGCATGCTGCCTAAGAATCCAAAAGAGGTCATATTGGGTTGAATAGAGTGATTTTTCATACATAATTGGTGTTAGTGGTGTGGTTTGCATGTATTACTTGGGGACTAACCTATGAGGAGTATGGAGTTATTTGATCAATCAATCAAAGGGTTTTAGGAATGGCTTCCTGATCCCGGTATGTGAATCTAACCTAAGACTATCCCCACAGGGTGGTTATTTTAAGTGGTATATTTAGCTTCCATAATATTAGGTGTCTTACATGGGTGGAGAAGAGGGGGAGATCATTTCTATACCTAGGGGAGATGTTGGTCAAACTCACTCGGACTTCCCGAAGGGTGCTCCACAACTTGTGAGGGCACATGTGTGGGGTTTAAATGGATATTTAAACATGTCACCAACATAATTTCTCTAACCACATATTCAATATCAACCCAGGACCTTGTCAACTAGGCTTCAAGAATAGGAATACCTCTTTCTCTATTTCTTGGTTTGTGTGTGCTTGTGTCCTATATTTTCTAGCATGTTGTTTTTGTTCTGAGTCATAGTTTGGCCTTAGGTGTGTCTTAATTGTTTTACTTTGTTAATAAAAAATATATTCATTGCGGTTGAACAAAAAATCCAACATTTCTATAGAGTATTAGGCCTTTCCATTAAAAATGTAGTTCCACCACTACGTAGATGTAGAATAACTTGGGCAACGAAGTACTTTGACTATACTCAAGTTAGGGGGGATACATTTTGTCTCATTGGAGAAAATTTTGTGACTCATGGAGTGATTGACTAGATCCCATTAAAACACATAAACACACCATTGACCAACCATCTCAACCCAGTTTTAGTGCAGATGGGACCTTACAGTAATGAACCCTTCCCTCTATTTTCCCATCATATGTCTAGTGAGAGCTCCTCCTATAATATGGGGGTGATGGGTCCCTCTACAGCCTCCATATTAATGGTATCTTCTATCATTTCATTTTTAACACCACTTAGTGTGGTGGGATCCATTCCTCCTACAAAAACTCTCTATTCTTCTTGGGGCATGTTGTGCCTTGCAAAACAACCCCCCATTTCATATTTATTATTATTTACAAAACCATTAAAATATGAAATGGGTCCCTCTCAAAATAAAGATGATGTCAATAATCCTTACTTTATAAAAGTCCAATATATCCAAGGAAAGCAATATCTCTTTAAAACATTGGAAATAAAGCAAATATGTATGCACTAAGCAATCAAAAGGCTTCCCCTGACCCGATAAAACTATCGGCGATATCGGCAATTGGCATTCCCTTGTGCAACACTATCGCGCCCATCGGCAAAGCCTCGACCCGATAAAGCTATTGGCGATATCGGCAATTGGCCATTTTCTTGTGCACCATTATCATGCCTATCGATAAAGTCCCGACCCGATAAAGCTATCGGCGATATCGGTGATCGGCGGTTCCCTTCGTATATCAAGCATTGCTCATAGACTTTTCCCCGATCCGATTATCGGCGATCGGCCATCGGCAGCACTTAAAGCATTGTTAAATCTATCGTCGCGCCCCTGCCTGATCTGATTAGATAAGGCACGGTTCTCAACGAAAAAACCATTAAAGTGATTGGAAAGCCTGAGTTAATGACAATTAAGACATAATCATTCCCGCTCGGCCGCCAATACGTCCATTGCATGATTTAAAAAGATCTTTCGGCAAATATTGCACTAATGAGCATTGACAAGGTGGCAGGTCCTATACGGTCCCTTAAATGAATCCATCCCCTCAGATCTGCCTATAGATCGCATCCGCGGTGTTTTAATAAAGACAAATTATATCAACGTTCTTCTTTCTATCTTACTATTAGTTGTGAGTTTCATTGTTATCTCAGTATTACGCCAAAAACCACCTTTCTGTGCAGAATACAGATTTTTGCAAGCAATTCGGGCGTAATGGGAAAAAAACAGAAGAAGGTTGCAGGCATTAATGATCCACTAGCCGCGCCACAACTAATAGTGAACAGTAAAAAGGGTTTGATATCAGATACAACGTGCGCGGGCCTCGCCAGAACAACTTGGCAAGGGACTTATGATTTGCTAGAAGCCGAAAAACCTGAGCAGGTGATTGAAGAAGCCACTGCAGATTCTATCAAAAAATCAGAGTGTACTCTCAAGGACTTAGCCGACTCCTTCCTACATAGGATAGCGGCTAGAGAGCAAATGCTTCCATACACCGATGTTATCAAATGGGCGATTGAAGAAATTCCTATCACAAACAGAACTTTCGTCGCAAACCATGGAAGGATTTTTGGGTCCTTCAAGCCAGAGGATTTGAGGCAAATGTATCATTTGCCTATGCCAGAGAAAGTCTACAATAGCGCATTTCTGGAGCAATTCGCAAGTGAGAATGAAATTGAGTCTGAACCTATCAAAGATTGGAGGCAGAATCCAAGTAAGCACAAACATGAATCCTCTGGTAAGTACTCAGTCGACTCCTTGTGTTCACCTTATTGCTATGCCGCTATAATGATGTGTAGATTATGGGGTCTGCATGATTCGGCCATTTTTACTATCGAAATGGTTCCCCTCATGGAAGCGGCGGTCAACAGTTGGATTATGGATTGGGCCACTATCCTTTCGGATAAGCTTGCCCTTGCTATTAAAGAATATAGAAATCAGACCAGAGTCAGTGAGAGGATAATCCCTCCATTTTATTACAGTGCTTATATTTTGGATACCTTGTGTTTTAATTCCGAATTCCCCATTCTCGGTTGGAGGTGGACCGCACAGGACCCCTCCCCCATCCATATTTACCATCGTAAGATGTGGAAGTCATCTTATAAGAATCACTTGTATCATATCTTAACAGTTTCATGATTCCTATCTATTATGCCATTTTTAATAAGCCCATTCCAAGGATCTCCTACTTAGCCTCTTTTGACCTGCCATCAGTGGGTAGTTGGTTTGGGGAAGAATATTTTACGTATGTTAGGGTTTATGGCAGTCAAGCCAATCCCCATGTCCTTCCCTTGTATGTTCCTGACAAATTATTGGCCTGAGAAATTGCCTACCAAATTTCAGCCAAGAGTACTACACAGATTCTTAGGCTAAGGGAAAAAAGAGGATGGCCAACTTTTCCTTTCAAATGTGGAGTCTTTACCTTGCATGATTTGAAACATGCAGAAAAGGAAGCCATGAAAATTCAAGCCCTAAACCTTCCTATATTACCAAACAGAGCATATGACCCGAAAAAATATGCATACTCCGCTCTAGAACATGCCAAATTATCAACATTTGAGCATAAAGAAGATATTTTTGATGATATTTTTATCTTTGCGGAATCAATTGGACATGCTAAAGAGCTTGCTAGAACAAGGTATAATGACGAAGGGTTATTTGAGTTCAATAAGCTCAGGGAGCAGAGGTTGCAAACTCTGCCCCTGAACTTAATAATGCCAACCCAAGCGGCGTCTTCAAGCGAGCCTGGTCAGCAACGACAGAAAGAACCCCCTGCTACACTAAAAACCAAAACCAATGAGAAGGAGGAACAACATAAGAAAAACCAAGGGGAAAAACTAAAGGAAGAGCAGGCAGAACGTTTAAGAAAGGAAGAGGAAGATAGATTGAGAAAGGAGCAGGAAGAGATCCAGCAGAAGGAACATGAACAACAAGAGAAGGAGAAACAAGAACAACTGCTAAAGCAGTCCCAGTCCAAGCAAAATACCACCGATAATAATAAGGGTGCTGTCACAGACCCCGAGTTGCAAAAGGAATGGCAGCATTTTAGTACTATTATCGGTGGAGTTAAGGATTCACAGAATACTGAGACTCCTAAGAGCAGCGGCATACAGAAAGAAGCCTCATCCCAGGCTTTGAACACGGCCACCGGCCCACCCAAAGTTGTGAACGTAGAAGTAATTCCAAAAGGTCCTAGCGACCAAATTACTCTCCTGGTAGAAGACATTCCTCCACTAAACGTCTTCTACAGCCCTAAGCATAAAGCCGTAGTAAAACGATCAAGAAAGAGGCAGAGGATTGATCAACCTTCCCTCTTCCCTGAACAATCACTTACGGGCAATGTAGTTTGGAGGGAGAAACTCGATCCCTCTGATGACCTAACCAAGTTATCACAATATGCAGGAGCTTATTCGGCTGCCACTATTGACAAGGCATCAGAGGTAACAGTTCTCTTAAAGAAGAAGGACCAGGAGATTTTCACTCTTCAAACGGAATTAGCAGATGTCAGACAAAAGGTAATACAAGCTGAGCAGCGATTAGCAGAACACCAACAAGAAACAGTGCGCGCAAGTGAGCAGCTTTTGGAACAGCAGAAAATCAATAGCCAATTGATGCAGCAATGGCAGGAGGAGAAACAGAGGATCACCCAGGCGGCCACCCAGAGACAAAGTGAGTTGACAGAAGTATTGGAGCAGCTAAAAGCGGAAAATGAGCAATCTTTAAAGGCTAAAGATGAACATATTGCTCAAATTACAACACAGTTAGAAGCCACCAAGGGAGATGCGCAAATACAAGAATTCAAAAAAGAGGCAATGATAATCAACAAAGCGCTTGTATCCCAAGTTAAACTCTTGGCGCAATCCCTCTCTCAGGCGGAACCACTCTGTGAGTTAGCTATGACTGTAAGTGAGCAGGTAGAAAAGGTTAGAGAAGAATACAATCAAGCCGAAGAAGATATCTCAAACTATCTTGAATGGCAAGATTCAAAGTCAGGTAAGGAAGCCAATTTGCCTCGGATATTAGAGGTCCATAAAAATATATTGTTTACAGAATGGCAAACACAAATATTAAAGGCAGAAAGGGCAACATCAAGATGTACATTAACTGCTGGTAATTTGGCTGATCTAGTAAATGATACTCTATATCTAGCCAATATTGTTTCCCAATGCACGCCTGGCAAAATTACTACTGCAAATACATTGGAACAAACATGCTACCCTGATTTAGAGGGCAGAGCAAGGTCAATTACCACGGTTAACTCTTTTGACATGAAAGCATATTGGCGGTTTCTAATCAAGCCGCATGAGCAACGATCTGCTCTCAAATGCCTAACCGATGCCGTTCAATGCATGATCCCCGATATCCAAGACTCCACCTACGCTGCCCAGCTCAGTGCCAGGCTCAACAAACCTCCTGAAGTTGAGCCAATGCTCGCCATTAATCAACTCAGGTTTAAGGGGAAACAGCCGACAGAGTGATTCATCATACAACTCCTCCGATTGCCAGAAAAAATAGCAACAAGAATTTATTGACATCAGCTTAGTTAGCTTTTCTGTTTTTGTAGATATTTTAAATTAGCATAGTATTTATAGACCCTTTCATGCATTTAGAAAGGGTCGTAAAATTTTGTATAAAACTTAACAGACTGAAGTTTGCACTATTGTGCTTCAGCCTTTATTTTTTTTATGAAACTCGACCACTTGATTTTACTTTAATGGAGAAATTTCTTGATTCAATTGTGCACTACTGTCATTGATGTAAAGATTGTTTATGCGTTGGGGTAGAAGCCATACATAGCGATTCATATCGGGAGTGGCTTACGATTCAAATGGTATTTTTATCCTTTGTTTGAATTCATTCTGTGTATATGATTTCGCTGTGTGATTTTTCTTGCTATCATTAATTGTATGCATGCATAACAACAGGAAATCTTGCTCATACCACTATTGGATGTTCAAATGATATGCCTTATTTTTAATCATGTATGCATTGATGGTATGAACCTTTAAAGTTTAGTAGTATCGCTTTAATCACTGTATCTAACTATTTAGGTACAACAATCTTGATTAATTTAATATCTGTGTTTTGAGAATACATTTATCTATATAATTGTATTTTTAAGATATAGAACATCAAAAGCTACGCTTTAGAAGTTCAAATAGATTCCCGGGATAGCTTTATTTACTTACATTTCTGTCAATAGTTTTAGTCATTCACCTATCGCTACTATTATCTACAAAGTATTCATTCATCCCATTTATCTATTTCTGGGAAACTGGTCCCATTATCCCCAGTCGGAGCCACTACCCCAAACAGAAAAGGACCTGCACTAAGGTCCAGACCGAGTGGTTTCCCCCAATGTTGGTGCAACGATTCTCGAGGCATCAACATTTTTGGCGCTAGAAGGAGGGCCCCGACTATGAATGGCAAGTAAACCTAAACCCACAAGCCATTCCAAGAGTAATTCTCCCTCCAATTCTCCTATTCATTCTCGATCGCGTGTTGGTTCTCCAACACGTAATCAAGAAGAACAGGAATCAACTACCACTGCTCACACCCACCATCCCTCAGAATAATTGAGTCTTGAATCTCCTGAAGTCCAGTCTCTTATCCATAAACTTCAGACTTTCTCGATCTCACCACAAAGATCTGAGGTATCTCAAAGCAGTGCGACTTCGCAGTTCAATCTATCCCATCCACTTACCAGACTGCAAAGTGGAAAACTTGGTATCGAACCCATTGAGTTCCCCTTGCCCAAAAGGAAAAGGGCCAAGAAGCACACTGAGGAGTCTGATAGTGGGGAACTTTCATCCACATCTTCCATCTCATCTCCTCATCTGCAAAGTCTACCACCCACTCCTCCACTACATACTGTTGTCTACTAGGGAACACGAGCTTCAACATCTCAATCGGCTCACCCTTCCGTATCATCTTCTTCCCATACATCTGGAACCCCAATAGTAGTATCAACCTCTGGTACTATTACAATGGTAGATCCATGGACGAGACCGGGCGCGGTCAATATGCCTGCGCCATTGCATCCTTTACCAGATGCACCCGAAAAGTGGCTCCCTATGTTCAACCCAGATGATGGAACTCAGGCCGAGGAACATATTAATAATTTCATGCTATCGGTCAACCTAAAAGGGGTAGCCCATGAAGATGTTGTTGTCAGACTTTTCCCTTATACTTTGCAAGGATCAGCAGGATCTTGGTATTTTTCTCTACCCTCTGGATCTATTACC
>APFE030381467.1:0-10659 GCA_000404065.3 Pinus taeda | reverse complement strand
TCACCAGGAGTTGGCTATCAGAAAGAATTTACAGACACAGAGAAAGAGCAAGCTTGTGACAGAAGCCCCTGCTAGAAATTGGTATCAGAGCCAGTAACGTCTGGTTCGAGAGGTTGGTACTCAAAATTCACTCTTTATTTCAAAGAATGGATTCATTCAGAAAGTCTGTTTCATTCAGAGAGCTTGAAGAAGAGTCTCTTCCAGAAAACAATATGCTTAAAGAAATGTTTGAAAGTAGCTCAAACAGAACTTTAAATTCTGTAGAAAAGACTTATGAAGAAAGTCAGCCTTCGGCTAGATGGGCTCTCCGAGATATTACACCCTCAGAAGTCTATAGTGACTTAGCTCCGTTTCATTTAATTGTTGCCTCTAGAATCAGTATTAAAGAGTCAGTCAGTCAAGTAGAAGAAAATTCAGATAGTATACAAACTATCCCACTACTCGATCCTAAATCTCTTCAAGCAGAAGCAAAAAGATTGAAAACAAATTATGTACATCTTGGATGTATTAGAGTCGGTATTAATCCTTTAGTCCATAAAGGTTTGAATACTTTTGTGCTTGCAACTGTCAGAGATCTGACACATAATAAATATACAGACTCTATCATTGGTGGAATTGTTGCTCCCCTGTCTGATGGCCCAGTCTATTTCGACTGTTATCCAAATTTCTCTGTCTATACTTTTGATGAAACCATCCAGGATATTTTACAATTGCAAATCCATACCACTGGATTTGATATGAAGAAGAAGAGAAATAACATAGCCATTCAGACAAAAGCCTGTCTTAGACACACCAACACTCTGTGGCCAGCCATCCGGCATACCCCTAGCAGAAATTCCAAGTCAAGTGTTGTTGTGAAAACAGATCCAAAGAATCAAAAAGTTGAACATCATTTGATAAAATGGGAAACTTTAGAATTCCCAAAACATTGGACTGTTAATCATTCCAGGCCTCAACTTCCAATGAATATTACTTCCGCCAATATCACAGAAAATGCTTCTTGTGCAGTCATATCTTTTCCACGAAGATCGACCATCGATCATCAAGGAATAGAAGCTGCCTGCAAAATGTCAAAATATTACAGAGATCCCTCTACTGTAGATACTGCTTGTTCATCATCCTCTTCTTGTCGTCACTCACAGCTTTTTGAACTCGCCCAACTCGTAAATTTTTCATCTTTAGAAGTAAAGTGTCCCGAATGTACAAACATCATCAATCTTTTGAGTTTAGCAGAACAGAATATCCATCTGCATCATAATCCCAGAACTGGCACTGCTCCACCATCTACCTCTGTTAGTACATGTCCAAATCCCAAGTGTTCTGATATTCCTTTTCCTCATGAGTCTGAAGCTGATAATGATCATGTCCTCATGATCCATTCAATTGAAGAAGAAGACCCTAGGTTGACTCAAATGATCTGTTACATGAGACCTGCAAAACCTAGGTATGGACTGGGAAAATTAGAAATGTCAGAATTAATCCCTGAATGCAGATTCAAACAGCTCCCCTCTGACTATAAGAAACCTGCAGTCATGGAAATGCATAAATTCTTTGCATTAATGGATGGATGCCCAAAATCACAGATCAGCGCACAGTGGATGAAAGAAATGTTAAATTGGGATTTACTCACAAATCCCCAGGCAGATGAATTTGACCAAGGATACACTCCAAATCAGAAAAAGAAAATGGCTACAGATTGGAAAAGATACATGGAGAATAATAATGAATGGATATCCTTCTATTCATGGAAAGATAAGATAGCTCCTGTAAATGTCTTTACTGGTAGCTCTTCTAGCAGTATTCCTGATAAAAATGGGTGGACTGCACTTGATGGATCTATAGTGGAAACTTCCACTACCTTTCCCCCATATAAAGGAATAATTCTAGGAGAAAAATCTAATGCAGCCAAAGCCATTCCTCTTGTCCAGAAAGATGAAAACGCCTTAGGAATCGATGGTAGGATTCAAAAGGCTAGTGAACAGATAAACTGGACAAACACTGCTTTAAAGGGTTTGGAGATGAACATTGCAAAATCAGATGAAGTAAAGAAACAGATTGATGTTGTACAGTCTTCTTTTAACAGTGTAAATTCTTGTTTAAATAGCATTCAGTTTGATTCCAGCATGACTCGGTCATACACCAAAGAGTCATTAACAAAGCTTGAAGAATTGGGAGAAAATTTAGTTGGTCACATTGACATAACTAAGACAATTCTCACTGGCTTAAATGAAAAGTTTGATAAGATGCAGATCACAAAAGTAGAAAAGCCAGTCCCCAATTCATTTTTGGTTAAGAGAAATATCCAGATTGAACATTCAATAAAAAATGTGGAAAAATTCCCTTTATTGTTTCCCAAAGAAACCAAAGAAGGATCTGAAAAGATCACAATAGCTTCCTTATTCGAAGAACCAGAAGCTCAAATCCTCCCGATTTATGAGCCTCTTGAGCATAGACAGCCCCTTGAGTATAGATATAACAGATACTCTGCACCTGATATAGAAGGAAAAGGGAAAATGCCAGAAGCACATACTTTTTTCCCTGATTCTCATAGAGAATGGAATATAGACAACATGAGTGGAGGCCAAATTCGTCAAATGATTGACATCATGTATACAGAATACAAACTCATGTGTTTAAGAGGAAAATCAGAAGTAGATGCTTGTAAAACTATCATCCAGTGTTTTACAGGTACCCTTCTCAAATGGTGGGAAGCAGAGTCATCTCCAAAGTTGATCGAGACCATGGAGGCTGAAGTTTTAAAAGATGAAAAGGGAGATGTAATTCACAACCAAGATGGCACTGTGACAAATAACATGATTGGTGCCTTGACATCAATGATTCTGGAGCATTGGTGTGGCTGTGAAGTTGAAATAGCAAATAAGCATGAGGTTATTCTGATGAACCTCAAATGCCATAAAATGTCTCAATATGATGATTTTCATAGAGACTGGATGCAGCGGATCTATGAAGTAAAGGACTCCAAAAATCTTCTTTGGAAACAAGTATATCTTGCTGCACTACCTTCCAGATTTGTTGACTATCTCAAAATGCAGGACATTTTCCAATTGCCTTATGAATCACATACATGGGGAGAAATTTATTCCCTCATTACAAAGACTCTAGTTAGCCTTTGTACCAGTTCAAGAGTCAACAAATCCTTAGAGAAATTGTCTAAGTTGCCAGACAGAAAATCTATCTGCAGTAAATATGGATTAACAGTTGATGATCCATTAGTTAAAAGAAGAAAGTCTAAGAAAAAGGCCAAAAGAGAATTTAAGGAGACTTTTTATAAGAATAAAAGGAATTACCCAAAAAGCAAAAAGAAATATCCTATCAGGGATAAAGCCCCAAAAAGGAAAGGATATTATCGGTATATTCCAAAAACTCACTATTATAATCCCTCTGATATTCATTTACACTCATCCAAACAAGAAAAATGGAACAAGATAACATGTTGGGTTTGTGGGCAGACAGGACATACTGCTTCAAGGTGTCCTCAGGGTGAAGAATCTAAATTAGAAAGAGGGAAAAAGACAGCTGAATATGCCAAGAAAGCTAAGAAAGTCAAAGAGGAACATGCTAGTTCATTTTCCTGTCTCAGATGTAAGTCAAAACTACATCCCATAGAACACTATCCGAATTTTCATATTGCAGCCCAACACCAAGTGGATGATTCATCACTAGACTCTTTTAGTAGTACAGATGAGGAATTACATGTAAATGTGGGCCAGTTTAGTGATTCAGATACGTCAGAGTGTTCTTGTTCAGATTCTGATGAATGTGCATGCCATATTTTTTATAATGATTCTGAAGTGTCTGATAGCTCCAGCGAAGATGAACACAGGACAAAGCCTGTCAAAGAAAAAATCCTTATGGCATCCACTGAAGAAGAAGCTGAGATGAAAATCTTAGCCCAGATCAGGAATATGGAAGAAGGGCCAATGAAAGATCGCCTGATCGAAGCTTTTACAGATCAGCTCAAATCCAAGGCTTCACGCGATACAGGTAAGAAGCCAATATTTGTTGATGCTTCATATGAAAGAAATACTAAATCTTTTCAAAGGCATCATCAAAAGCCAGGGAAGATAAGATCCCTGACATTGGGTGAAGTGAGTGGAGAAATCCACCAGATCAAATCAGAGATCTCTGCTATTAAAGCACAGATATCAGAATTACAGAAAGGAAAAAGGATCAAAACAGAAAAAAAAGAAGAAGAGTGGGATTCAAAGCACAAAGAGATTGAAATTGCAGAAGGGAGACCAGACCCACATTTTGGTTTTCAGGATATGCGATTATTTACCATTACATATCAACAACATCATGTAAAGGTAAAAATCTGTATCCAAGATCAGGTATATTTTATGACTGCATTGCTGGATTCTGGTGCTGATATTAACATTCTGAATATTAAGAACATCCCAGCAAAATTTTGGTTTTCTGCAGAAAGGGAAGTGGTTGGATTAGGGAACAAAAAGCTCAAATATGAAATCCCTAGAGCTTCCTTATGCTTTGACACCCATTGTGTGTACATGAAATTTGCTATTGCAGACATACCTGTTGATTGCATATTAGGTAATGTCTTTTTAGCTGCAGTGGAACCACATGGTTCTACAAGAGTAAAGGGAAATAAATCCGGTTATTTTATCTCTGTACCTACATCCAGGAGTACAAGAAAAAGAATTAAGCTCCCATATGTTTCTACTCCCCGAGTCTCCACCATGGTCCAAGCCATGCAAAAATTGGACAAAGCAGAGTCCTTGTTAACTGATCTCAAAGATCTGAAGAGTCAGCTGAGAATTGAAGATCAGCTGAAACAGCCACAAGTAAAGAATAGGATTCTAGAACTTAAAGAAAAACTGGCAAAGACGTGTTGCTCAGAAGAGCCAAATGCTTTCTGGCATAGGAAGCAACATACAATCAGATTGCCATACAAAGAAGGATACAAAGGTAAGCCCTGCAAAAGTAGAGCAATACCTATGAGCAAAGAATATAGAACATTGTGTCAACAGGAGATTCAACAACTCCTTAATAAAGGCCTGATCAGAGAATCCAATAGTCCTTGGAATTGCTATGGGTTCTATGTGAATAAAAGAGCAGAACAGATTAGAGGTATTCCCAAACTTGTCATAAACTACAAGCCTCTAAATTCAGTTTTAGCAGATGACACATACCCAATTCCACATAAAGGAGACTTAATCAGAAGAATTGCAGAAGCAAAGATATTTTCCAAGTTTGATTTAAAAGCTGGATTTTGGCAAGTGGCTACTTGTGAGGAAGATAAATTCAAAACTGCTTTCAGTATTCCTACAGGGCATTATGAGTGGAATGTCATGCCCTTCGGACTTAAAAATGCTCCATCCAAATTCCAGAAAGTTATGGATGATATCTTCAAACCATATTTTGATTGGATGCTTGTATATATAGATGATGTTTTAATTTTTTCTAGGAATCTTGATGACCATTTTAGACATGTAAATATTTTTATGAATTTAGCTCGAAGAAATGGTCTTGTACTTAGCAAGAAGAAGATGGAATTGTTTCAGACTTCTGTCAAATTTTTGGGACACCAAATTGCTAAAGGTCAGATATCTCTACAGCAACATGCAATTGAGTTTGCAGACAAATTTCCAGATGTCTTAAAGGATAAGACACAATTGCAGAGGTTCCTTGGATGTTTAAATTATGTAAGCAGTTTCTATCAAGACTGTGCTACTGACAGAAAATTGCTTAATCCAAGAACTGGTAAAAATCCTCCCCCATGGACAGAAAAGCACACCAGAGCAGTGCAGGAAATCAAGGCAAAGGTAAAATCCTTGCCCATTCTATATATTGCAGATGATGAGGCCTTTAAAATTGTAGAATCTGATGCCAGTGATATAGGTTGGGGTGGAATCCTGAAACAAAAAATTGGTGAAGAAGAACAAGTGGTTCAGTTTGCCTCAGGTGTCTGGAACCCAACTGAACAGAAATATTCCGTTATTGAGAGAGAGGTAAAAGCTGCTTGGAATTGTATTAGCAAATTTGCAATTTATCTTATTAACAAATCATTTCTCCTCAGGACAGATGCCTCAGCTTTGAAGAAAGTCTTGTCCAAAGACATCAAGAAACCAGAAGAAGCAAAATTTGCCAGATGGCAAGCATTATTTGCAAATTTTGACTTCTCTGTAGAACACATTAAAGGAGAACAAAATTGCCTCCCTGACTTTCTCAGCAGAGAATATCTAGAAAAAGATATTGCACAAGTCATGATGATCGTCACTGAATGGGATCCAAGTCAGAAATGTGAAGTCCTGCGGACTATCCCAGATAACCAAGACTGGGAAATATACAAAAACAGCTGGAAGCCAACATGGCAACTAAGGAATACAAAAGTCCTTGATGCAGATCTCCAGCCGCATTCAGATCTTCAACATTATGTCCCAGAAAGAAGAATATATCCAAAAGGTAGAAAATGGATCCATGACATGATATATACTAAAGCAAAGGCTGATGCAAGGACAGCAAGAGAGGCATTAGAATCAAATTTTCATGACATTGGACGGATTGGTCACCAAGGCGACAGCAATACCAGAATCTATGGGGCATACTTTTGTATTTATCGTACAAGAGATTTATGGGAAAATCTTTCACACATCCAACAAGGAGCAAGATGGCCAAGAAATGACCCAAAAATAATATTCCCAGATACAGTCTACAATTTCCAGGATTATAAAAAGCTATGGTGGGATTTTATGAATGTAGATGATAAAACAGACACCCACTATACAAAATTAAAATTCAGCACAATGGCAGCCTCACAAAATAATCGGCAATGTGAATGGTTCAGAAATTGGTGGACAGATTACGGCGTCAACAGAACAGCTATGGACCCTGTGTACCATGAAGGATTTCAAAGAAGGCACTGTCAGAAATGCTTTGATTATAATATTGGAGATTGCTATCATTGCATCTACAGCACAGTCAGAGAAATGACAGTCAAAGAATGGGACCCATTCCACATGACTAATTATGCTCTCCATGAATATATGGTAGATCATTTAGAATGGTGCGTGCTAACCAAAGTGCAACATCAGATCATACTGGGAAAGCCAATGATAGTCCGACGAATATATACCAAGGCTTGTGATGACTTGCTTTACAAAAGGGAAAGATTCCCTGATTTTACTTTATTTTGAATAAGTACCAGTCACAAGGGCTTAATTGTGACCAGTGTTCCCGTGGGCTTTACTATTCAAAAGCCTCCACAGTGTCAATATTCTCTCATAGTCTTTTCTCGTGGGCTTTTTGTACAAAAGTATCCACTGTGTAGCCCACTATAGGCCTAGTTTTAGTACAAGAATCTTTTTCTTTCAAAGATTTATCACATGCATTACCCGAAAGCAATAATTCGGCCTGGCCCGAATATTTGTGCGGACGTTGCTTTGATAAAAAGACAGAAAATGAAATGATTCTTGAGGTCCTTTCGGTCTGCATAACAGTAATGTTTGTCCCCCCCTCTATTACTATATAAAGAAGGGTAAGGCTCATTACGAAGGCATCGGGTCTTACAGTTATCGAGTCTGAGTTTTGCATGTGTGTTTGAGTCGAGTGTTCTCCTGCTCTGCATCTGCGGATATTCAATCCGATCTGCTTGCATCACGAGTAATTACTCAAAGTCCTTAGTTGATTCGAGAAGCCTGCGTATCAGTGTGCTCGGCACTGGTAAGAACCTAAAGTGGCCGGATCATTAGAAGAGTCAAGTCTGGTGTGTGAAATCTGATTCGGAGATAGAGCCTAGATCTTGCCAGAAGCCTCTGGTAGTAACTTGCGCACTGGTAAGAACCTAAAGTGGCCGGATCATTAGAAGAGTCAAGTCTGGTGTGTGAAATCTGATTCGGAGATAGAGCCTAGATCTTGCCAGAAGCCTCTGGTAGTAACTTGCTTATGATTAAGCTGTGAAAAGTCCAGAAAAAGCAAGACTAGTCTGTTTCTAGAAAGAATCAATCTCTGTAAAAGCTCTGTGAGCATTCTGTAACAAATTTCCATTCTGAAATAAAATGAGTATTCCATTTTCATCTCTGAGTACCTCTGTGCATCTATAAGAAGCCCCGTTGTGATAGTAGTTCTCTCTGAGCTTTCGTCCGAAGTTCGCAGGAAGTTCGCCAAAGGATCGAAGGGACGCCAAGACCGTGTAAGGCAAGGAAGCCGTTGGAAAGGTCGCTAGTGTGAGAAAGGTCTGAGTAGGTTCACCACTGGTTCACCAGGAGTTGGCTATCAGAAAGAAAATACAGACACAGAGAAAGAGCAAGCTTGTGATAGAAGCCCCTGCTAGAAATTGGTATCAGAGCCAGTAACGTCTGGTTCGAGAGGTTGGTACTCAAAAATCACTCTTTATTTTAAAGTATGGATTCATTCAGAAAGTCCGTTTCATTCAGAGAGCTTGAAGAAGAGTCTCTTTTAGAAAACAATATGCTTAAAGAAATGTTTGAGAGCAGCTCAAACAGAACTTTAAATTCTGTAGAAAAGATTTATGAAGAAAGTCAGCCTTCGGCTAGATGGGCTCTCCCAGATATTACACCCTCAGAAGTCTATAGTGACTTATCTCCGTTTCATTTAATTGCTGCCTCTAGAATTAGTATTAAAGAGTCAGTTAGTCAAGTAGAAGAAAATTCAGATAGTATACAGACTATCCAATTACTTGATCCAAGATCTCTACAAGCAGAAGCAAAAAGACTAAAAACAAATTATGTTCATCTTGGTTGTATTAGAGTCGGTATTAATCCTCTAGTCCACAAAGGATTGAATACCTTTGTGCTTGCAACAGTCAGAGACCTGACACATAACAAATATACAGACTCTATCATTGGTGGAATTGTTGCTCCCCTGTCTGATGGCCCAGTCTACTTCGACTGTTATCCTAATTTCTCTGTCTATACTTTTGATGAAACTATCCAGGATATTTTACAATTGCAAATCCATACTACTGGATTTGATATGAAGAAGAAGAGAAATAACATAGCCATCCAGACAAAAGCCTGTCTTAGACACACCAACACTTTATGGCCAGCCATTCGGCACACCCCAAGCCGAAATTCTCAGTCAAGTGTTGTTGTGAAAACAGATCCAAAGAATCAAAAAGTTGAACATCATTTGATAAAATGGGAAACTCTAGAATTCCCAAAACATTGGACTGTTAATCATTCCAGGCCCCAAATTCCAATGAATATTACTTCCGCCAATATCACAGAAAATGCTTCTTGTGCAGTCATATCTTTTCCACGAAGATCGACCATTGATCGTCAAGGAATAGAAGCTGCCTGCAAAATGTCAAAATATTACAGAGATCCCTCTACTGTAGATACTGCTTGTTCATCATCCTCTTCTTGTCGTCACTCACAGCTTTTTGAACTCGCCCAACTTGTAAATTTTTCATCCTTAGAAGTAAAATGTCCAGAATGTACAAACATCATCAATCTTTTGAGTCTGGCAGAACAAAATATCCATCTGCATCATAATCCCAGAACTGGCACTGCTCCTCCCTCCACTTCTATCAGTTCATGTCCAAATCCTAAATGTTCAGACATACCTTTTCCACATGAGTCTGAACCAAATACTGATCATGTCCTCATTACTAATCATGTCCTCATGATGCATTCAATAGAAGAAGAAGATCCTAGGCTTACACAAATGATTTGTCTGATGAGACCTGCAAAGCCTAGATATGGACTGGGAAAATTAGAAATGTCAGAACTGATTCCTGAGTGTAGATTCAAACAGATCCCCTCTGACTACAAGAAACCTGGACAAAGCAGAGTCCTTGTTAACTGATCTCAAAGATCTGAAGAGTCAGCTGAGAATTGAAGATCAGCTGAAACAGCCACAAGTAAAGAATAGGATTCTAGAACTTAAAGAAAAACTGGCAAAGACGTGTTGCTCAGAAGAGCCAAATGCTTTCTGGCATAGGAAGCAACATACAATCAGATTGCCATACAAAGAAGGATACAAAGGTAAGCCCTGCAAAAGTAGAGCAATACCTATGAGCAAAGAATATAGAACATTGTGTCAACAGGAGATTCAGCAACTCCTTAATAAAGGCCTGATCATAGAATCCAATAGTCCTTGGAAGTGTATCAAAGGATTGAATACCTTTGTGCTTGCAACAGTCAGAGACCTGACACATAACAAATATACAGACTCTATCATTGGTGGAATTGTTGCTCCCCTGTCCGATGGCCCAGTCTACTTCGACTGTTATCCTAATTTCTTTGTCTATACTTTTGATGAAACTATCCAGGATATTTTACAATTGCAAATCCATACTACTGGATTTGATATGAAGAAGAAGAGAAATAACATAGCCATCCAGACAAAAGCCTGTCTTAGACACACCAACACTTTATGGCCAGCCATTCGGCACACCCCAAGCCGAAATTCTCAGTCAAGTGTTGTTGTGAAAACAGATCCAAAGAATCAAAAAGTTGAACATCATTTGATAAAATGGGAAACTCTAGAATTCCCAAAACATTGGACTGTTAATCATTCCAGGCCCCAAATTCCAATGAATATTACTTCCGCCAATATCACAGAAAATGCTTCTTGTGCAGTCATATCTTTTCCAAGAAGATCGACCATTGATCGTCAAGGAATAGAAGCTGCCTGCAAAATGTCAAAATATTACAG
>APFE030381456.1:0-14353 GCA_000404065.3 Pinus taeda | reverse complement strand
TTTCTATTGAAGTGTAGTCCTATTGACCCTTTGAAGAAGAAACCGACCATTAGCAATTCAGATGATGCAAATATTAACTTGTTCCAGTGGTGTTTATGCACGTAGATATCTTTGTTGGTGCTTGGGTATATCATATGTTTACTCTGATTATTTTGCGCAACGCTCATAGTGGCGTCGGGATTAAAATTTTCCTCATTGGTTTTCTATTCTCATTTCCAAGTTGTTCCCTACCTGTCTGTGGTTGCTTGAGGGAGTTCCAACATGTATTGCTAAATTTCTTCTATTTATGTGAAAGAGAACTCATCTTGATTACTGGAAACAATTTTCTGTGTTTTCCACGATCCTTACAGGAATGACGTCACTCGGAAATTGCCTATTTCAGCTTGAACACTATATATTTATTCTATTTCTTATATAAAACCTTGTTTTACTAAACCCTTTTTGGGTTTTCCCCTTTTGAGGGACTCTCACCCCTCGTTGAGCTAGTAGGATTTCGAGTCCTGGTTTTATTGTGGGAGAATCTATACATAGACTATCTGCTACGATTACCTAGAAATGTTTCCTTTTTCCTCCATTGTTGTAAAGGTTTTCCTTTGAATTGAATGGTTATTATTCTAACTTTTAATGCATCATGAGTTCATGAACTACATACTAAAAATAGTAAGGCTTTCTTTTTATGATTGTTATGATATAGTCTCTCAAACTGTCCTGGAACTTAGAAGATGACTGTATCATGAATTACCAAATAACTGTTCTCTCATTTACGCTTATTTTTATTTGAAAATATTTCCTTCTAGTCAGCACAAATGTCGTTATCTGCTGGTCTACAGTTTATAATCACTTCGACTGAAATGGTGCTTGGAACTTGGATTCACACATGTTTTAGTTGTTTCGTGATTTTGGCTCAGTTATTTCGTTTTTGTTTTTGGTGAATACCTCTATCTCGCAATGGTTTCCATTTTGAATTTATATTCCTATGTAAACAATAGTTGTCATAGTCATTAAGGGAGAGCTTCAATATTTGAAGGAATTAAGAGTGTTTTTCTCATACATCGCAAATCTACTAAATTAACATTTACTGTAGTAAAATTCTACATACGTTTTGAATCTACCAAATTACCGGTGAGTGAGCTTCCTCTTTTTGTTATTATTGAATTGCTTTGCAGACCCGTGGAATCTGTTTCCCTCTATGGCTGTTTTGATGACTTCTTGTCTGCATGGAAGAGAATATGCACCTCTGAATAGATTTTTGTTCTCTAGCAGAAATCCATTTGGATTCTTAGGTCATCCAAGTTGTTTAGGTCGGCAACAGGGGGAGTTGATTCAGGTTTCTATTGCAGTGTAGTCCTATTGACCCTTTGAAGAAGAAACCGACCATTAGCGATTCAGATAATGCAAATATTAAGCACGTAGATATCTTTGTTGGTGCTTAGGTATATCATATGCTTACTCTGATTATTTTGCGCAACGCTCATAGTGGCGTCGGGATTAAAATTTTCCTCATTGGTTTTCTATTCTCATTTCCAAGTTGGTTCCCTACCTGTTTGTGGTTGCTTGAGGGAGTTCCAACATGTATTGCTAAATTTCTTCTATTTATGTGAAAGAGAACTCATCTTAATTACTGGAAACAATTTTCTGTATTTTCCACCGTCCTTACAGGAATGACGTAACTCGGCAATTGCCTATTTCAGCTTGAACACTGTATATTTATTCTATTTCTTATATAAAACCTTGTTTTTACCAAACCCTTTTTGGGTTTTCCCCTTTTGAGGGACTCTCACCCCTCGTTGAGCTAGTAGGATTTCGAGTCCTGGTTTTATTGCGGGAGAATCTATACATAGACTATCTGCTACGATTACCTAGAAATGTTTACTTTTTCCTCCATTGTTGTAAGGGTTTTCCTTTGAATTGAATGGTTATTTTTTTAAATTTTAATGCATCATGAGTTCATGAACTACATACTAAAATAGTAAGGCTTTCTTTTTATGATTGTTATGATATAGTTCCTATTGTTCAAACTGTCCTGGAACTTAGAAGATGACTGTATCATGAATTACCAAATAACTGTTCTCTCATTTACGCTTATTTTTATTTGAAAATATTTCCTTCTAGTCAGCACAAATGTCGTTATCTGCTGGTCTACAATTTATAATCACTTCGACTGAAATGGTGCTTAGAACTTGGATTCACACATGTTTTAGTTTTTTCGTGATTTTGGCTCAGTTATTTCGTTTTTGTTTTTGGTAAATACCTCTATCTCACAATGGTTTCCATTTTGAATTTATATTCCTATGTAAACAATAGTTGTCATAGTCATTAAGGGCGAGCTTCAATATTTGAATGAATTAAGAGTGTTTTTCTCATACATCGCAAATCTACTAAATTAACATTTACTGTAGTAAAATTCTACATACGTTTTGAATCTACCAAATTACCGGTGAGTGAGCTTCCTCTTTTTGTTATTATTGAATTGCTTTGCAGACCCATGGAATCTGTTTCCCTCTATGGCTGTTTTGATGACTTCTTGTCTGCATGGAAGAGAATATGCGCCTCTGAATAGATTTATGTTCTCTAGCAGAAATCCACTTGGATTCTTAAGTCATCCAAGTTGTTTAGGTCGGCAATAGGGGGAGTTGATTCAGGTGGGTTCCTTTCTATTGCAGTGTAGTTCTATTGACCCTTTGAAGAAGAAACCGACCATTAGCGATTCAGATGATGCAAATATTAAGGGGTCCTTGGGCAACAAGTGACTTTTCTAGCTCTCTGAATCCATTTGTTGTGTTGGTTTAATTGTTATGGTAGCATAAGGTGGTTCCTTGTGTATTTATTTTCAATAACTTCCCCTTAAATGAACATTCTTTCATCCATTTTTTTTCATTGCTATACATATCTTCGGTATTTGATACCAACCAATTGAAAACTATTATTTGAAATCAAGCCACTCTGTTAATTATTTATGAACAGTCTGAGAATGAGTGTTTTGTGTGCTAATCATCTTAGAATATAAATGTGTATGATAGCTGCGTTACTGAATTCTATAGTTGTCTCTCCTGTGCTTAAAGGGGTCAGTGAGTTTTTGAATATCCAATTTAGTCTCGCCTATCCTCTAAGATAAGAGGACCTTTGTTGGCAACAGAAAGGGGACCGTAATCCATTTATGAGTCTAAATTTCTACCTGTATTTGTAAGTAACAAATTCGATCAAATATGGGTTTAACCATAGATAGAATTTAATTTTAGGCCCTGAGTGCAATGTGAGGATAATTTAGAAGATATTTTGCAGGAAGGAAGGGCCTAAGCCGAGATAGGGAGAGATGTATTTTCAAGCTTCCCATTGGAAAATCAGTGTTATATCTAAAGCACTTTCGCAGGGATAAGGAACTGAATTTCTATTCATAGGCTTAAACGTAACAAGTCAATTACCTTGCTTGCAATGTGGGATGCAGTTTTCATCATTACCACATAGGAGTAAAACAATATGGTCAGCTAATTCTCTGCAAAAATCCTTTGGGTTGACGATTACCGGTGAGTGAGCTTCCTCTTTTTGTTATTATTGAATTGCTTTGCAGACCCGTGGAATCTGTTTCCCTCTATGACTGTTTTGATGACTTCTTGTCTGCATGGAAGAGAATATGCCCCTCTGAATAGATTTCTATTCTCTAGCAGAAATCCACTTGGATTCTCAGGTCATCCAAGTTGTTTAGGTCGGAAACAGGGGGAGTTGATTCAGGTGGGTTCCTTTCTATTGCAGTGTAGTCCTATTGACCCTTTGAAGAAGAAACCGACCATTAGCGATTCAGATGATGCAAATATTAAGGGGTCCTGCACTAAACAAGCTACTGTGGATAATTCTTATGGAACTTCTGTTTCTGAAGAACCGACCTGGGGTCAGGAAATACAAAGGATGAGAAAATGAGAAAATAACAAAATTTCATTGAATATTATGCCACATGGACTCGAATTATCAGCTCCAAGTTTGCAACCTGATTTATTTTTAAGTACAAGAAATTTTGTATTTTCCCTTCTTATTGTAAGTGAAACTCAAAATTACATTCTAATCAACTATAATAGAGTGTTGTACTCTATTGAAGTCTATTTATGTTTTCATGTTCATTTTTTAGTTAGAATGAATAACACAAGAGTTGTGGAAATTATCACATTTACATAAAGAGTAGCCAAGTTGGCAAACATCAGTTCCATGTTAACTGAAAAAGTTAACATCATCTTAGTTCAAATCTATTTTCTTAATTTTCTAAATGTAAGATCTTAATCTATTATGGAATTTGCAATGTACATGTACTTGACAGCTAGATTCTTGATATAGGTAGATGGTTTGAATATATTTAAATTCCCGAATAAGGAAAGGATTCATTTTCTAGGTAAAAAATAATGGTCCTTGCTGAGTCATTAGTTGTAAAGCAAATCACAAATCAAAAACCCATCACTACTTGGCTAGGATCATAGGAAACCCTCAGTTTGATATTCTACCCATCAAATTATTAATGCAATAATAAAGCTATAATGATGTTGAAAGAAATTTTTAATTTGGATATGTATCCACTGGGTCTAGTATGTCTAGATTAAAAATATTTATGGCTAACATAAATAAAAATTCCAAAGCATCTGATGCAGACGCTATCAAATCCATGTAAACCAGGGTACAAAATACAAATGCATGGGAGTTTGGATGTATCTATTGTATAAGCATTATAAGCTCACATACTATCAGGGTTTTGGATTCAAATAGCACAAATAACCTAGCCTATATCATCATTATACTTTTTAAATAACAACCATCAATATATTAATAGGATGGTTTTTAATTAACAACGATTAATAGAATGGCCATTTAAAAATCGAAAATTTGATTTTTGAAATCACTTAAATATAAATAACTTGTTCATTTTACTATGTAATATTAATTAGTATAGATTTAGTTTAAAAGTCTATTTATGTTTTCATGTTCATTTTTCAGTTAGAATGAATAACACAAGAGTTGTGGTAATTATCACATTTACATAAAGAGTAGCCAAGTTGGCAAACATCATTTCCATGTTAACTGAAAAAGTTAACGCCATCTTAGTTCAAATCTATTTTCTTAATTTTCTAAATGTAAGATCTTGATCTATTATGGAATTTGCAATGTACATGTACTTGACAGCTAGATTCTTGATATAGGTAGATGGTTTGAATATATTTAAATTCCCGAATAAGGAAAGGATTCATTTTCTAGGTAAAAAATAATGGTCCTTGCTGAGTCATTAGTTGTAAAGCAAATCACAAATCAAAAACCCATCACTACTTGGCTAGGATTGTAAGAAACCCTCACTTTGATATTCTACCCATCAAATTGCAAGTCATATATGAATGTTAAATGGATATGGCTACACAGAGGATTAACATGATTGCTTAGGAATGCATTTATTAGTTGCTCTTCTTTTTTTCATTAATACTTCTTCCTTTGCTTTAGGCTATTTGTAGGAATCATTTCAACATTCATTCATAGCCTCAAATGCCAATTTTCCATTAAAAATTAATAATTAAGAATAGACTATCAATAGACCTCTGTTAATATAGACCTGTATTTTAATATACATTACTTCAATCTTTCTTATATTCTCAATCTATAGGATGCGATTTCGTCCACATGAATACTATACATTAAATCGTGTGGGCAGACGGCTTAGGAAGGTTAAATATTTTTATGAGACGTGTGCATCTAAGAGTTAAGGTTGACGAGAAGTTGATTTAGAAATTAGAAATATTTGTTTGAAACGTGTGTATTTAGCAGTTAACGGTTGACGAGCAGTTGATTTAGCAATTAGAAATATTTGTTTGAAAGGTGTGCATCTAACCGCTAAAGGTTGACTAGCAGTGTATTGAGCAATCTTTTAATTTTTTTTTGAGATATGTGCATCAAGGAGTTAAAGGTTAAGTAAGATTTGATTGAGAAATCTTTTCAAAAGGAATATTTTTTTAGAGGTGTGCATTAAAGAATTATTATTATCACTGCAATCAAATAATTAGAATTATTATTATCGCTGCAATGCATATTGTATTGGGTTTTTGTCCGATTTTATTTTTAACTAAAAAATACAATACAATATTCTATCTAATTGAAGATGTCATTGATCAATATGTCTTAAGCATTTAAGACCGTCATCCCGAGACCGTCATCCCGCTTAGTAAATGATGTATTGTTGTAGTATTGTTTCTGTTTGGGCTAATTTGAGCTACATTGAATAAGACGATTTTGATTTTTACATTGAATAAGACGATTTTGATTTTTTTTTACTAGTTTTGGACCTGTTCTTGAATCCAGCGTTGAATGGAACACACATTGATATTTTTGTATCATCATTCACCATTGTTATCACAACTTTTACCACCAATGACCATGGGAAAGTTTTGATGTTTGAAAACAATGTTTCTCTCTCTTTTGATTCGGATTTCATTCACCATTGTTGATTACAACTTTTTACCACCAATGACCGTGGCAAAGTTTTGATGTTTGAAAACAATGTTTCTCTCTCTTTTGATTCGGAATTTTTTATTGTTTAGGTGGGATTTAACTAATATTTTAAGGCTACATCTTAACCATTGACTTAATGCTCTTCCTTTTTTCATTAATACCTCTTCTTTTGTTTTAGGCCATTTGTAGGGGCCATGTCAACATCCATTCATAGCCTCAAATGCCAATTTTTTATTAAGAATTAAGAATAGACTATCATCTCCAGTTAAAATAGACCTCTGTTAATATAGAGCTATATTTTAATATACATAAATAATAATCAGATTAAATACCTAATTTATTGGACTCTGCATCTAGTAACATGGATTCCCTTTTCTGTTTAATTTGTTGGTTTCATTTTCTTCATGGATATGGTAACACGTGTTTATAGAGTACATAGGCTAGAAGGGCTCGCCCCCCTTAATTTTCGATCTCTGTTTACTAAAACAAAAAACTTGATTTAAGGAGATAAATCTATATGAACTATTTGAAATGGCTAATATAAATACCTTTGAGAAATATTTGGCTGGGTAGCAAATGTATTTGATTATAATACGGAGAGCGTATTCAAATTTCCTGGATGTTTCCCTCCTCAATGCCTGCAAATTAAGTAATTTTAAGGATTTTTTCGAAACTACTGATATGACACTTTTTATTTGTCAATGATTTTTTACTTACCTTCAGAATATTGTGACCGTAAAATTGTTTGTAGTATCCGAATGCCGCTCGTAGATGGTTTAGATTTCTCTCACTGAGTAATTTAACAATTACTCCTTCATCTATTCCAATTCTTCCTTCCCTAGCCCCATAAAGTCTTTTTGCATCACATTTGGCCTGACAAATATTCACATCTCTCGATGGACATCGTTGTTCTTTTGCCAATGCAAAAAGAAGCTGCTTAGATCACCAAATTCAACCGTAGTTATTCAAAAGCATACATGCTTTTGCCAAAGCAAAAAGAAGCTGCTTAGGTCACCAAATTCAACTGTAGTTATTCAAAAGCATACAGACATATCTGCAAAATATATTACAAAACTCCGCCAAAAAATCAGAGAGGTCATAAAAAATTAACAGATTGCAACTTTTCCAAAATTCGTACAATTATAAACTTGACTTGGATCTGAAAATTTGGAAAAACCCGCCAGAAGGAAAAATCTGATAGTTTTCCAACATTATGATATATATATATATATATATATATATAATTAATGACAGGTTCCATACCTTTTGGTGAGGCCCAACTGTTTCTTGAGCAATGTCCTCTCCTAAACAAACTTTGTACAGGCGGCGATATGCTTCTCTGATCCGAAGAATTTCAGCTGGTGTGCATGAGCAGAGTATCTCTGTCAGAGGCCTTAAATATGGGTACTGGCTCATCAATTTAGTTTTGGCAATAATGGCATCCCTCTCTGCTGCCTTTTTTTATTATGTCTTTCCATTGCCTCCTTTTTTCAAGTTATATTGTTCTCCAAAGCAATTTCTCCATTTCCAATTCCTTATTTATTTATAAATAAGACTTGTTGCTAGAAATTTGATATTTGTTTGGCAACATAATGCAAGAGCCTATTGTTTTAATATATATATTTTGTCCAAAACAATCATCTTCACTTTTTGCTAATTTGATCAATATTTTTTGCAAAGCTGCAGAAGACAATTGCAGAAGGCAAGTCTGGTAAGCAATTGCAAATCATGGAAGAAATAATAGATGTTGACAGTTACAAATTCAAATTACAATGCATTTTTCCTGAGAGCATTGATACTGTCTTAAAAAGAAATGGTCTTTTTAGATTAAATGCATTTTCATATACTGTAGGAGATTGTCTATTTGACTCATTCGAAATGCTTCTACATTTTCGTTATACTTCAACTGAACTACGAAATGGGTTAATATAACATTTCCTTTTTTGCTTAAACAATAGTGATGTTGAAGCAATAGAGTCATATGAGTATGAACTAGCACCTGACTTCCTATACGAGTTACATGGAATTAATGATATTGGTACATATCTTCATAGAATGCGTTGTTCTGCATCTACAAATATAAAGGAGTCTGACTGAGGTTTATGGGGTGATACCTTTTGCACACGTTGGTTAGCTAAATGGCTAGATATATCAGTTGCAGTTTGGTCATTGACAAGAAAAACAAGATATTTGCTTTTTAATCAACATGAAAATACAATTCCATATTGCATTCTCTTTCATGATGCAAATCCTGTTAGTGGTCATTATGAACCGTTGCTTTACCAAAAGTTTCCAATACACATTTACAACCAGTCTAATATTTACCTGTCATCTATTTGCAAAGATATTGGAAGCCATTGGATGCATATTGCAGATAATATGCTTTTAAATGAATTAACGATCGCAAAGCAAATGCCATCTAATTGTGGTGACAGTCTCTTTAATGCAATTTGCTATTTAGTGGCAACAGAATTTGATGCACAGTGTTTGCGACTTTACATTGTTCAATCTTTTTGCAATGCACTTATGCATAAGAATCGAGATGCATTACATTGTTTAGAACAATACCTAGTACCTGATGTGATACACTATGCAATGAATAACAAATGGAAACAATATCTCATAAATATGGCAATGCCATATGAGCAAGGATAGGTAGAAGGTGGACCATTCTGTTTCCAATGCATATCTGTGATGTTCAAAGTCAATATCCAGGTATGGTCCTCTGTTGCTAATAACTTTGTCAGTTACAGTTCTTCTTATTCGACATGCAATCATATTGTTAACATCATGTCATTCAGGACAGATACATCACATATTCACTACCACGCAATGATACAAAAATATGTTCATAATTCTCAACAACTGTACATGAAAGCAAAAGGGGATTGTAATCAATTGCATCATAAGCATATACTAGGAAAACAACAGTGTATATCTCAAGTACATTTTAACAATGATATTGCATTTGAGATAGCATCTCATTTAGAACAAATGCAACCAACTAAGCATCGTAGGCTCAATTATCACAAACTAGAGCAATTCATACGTACAAAACGCAAATGCACCAATGTACATAACAATGATAACATCTTTTGTGATAATCATCTACTAGAAAATCAACAACCTAGTTCTTGCATTAGCAACTTTGGTAAGCAATTGGAAATGATGGAAGAAATAATAGATGTTGACAATGACAAATTCAAATTACAATGCATTGTGCCTGACAACATTGATTGTTTTTTACTAGAAAAACAACAATGTATATCTCAAGTACATTTTAACAATACTATTCAATTTGAGCTAGCATCTCATTTAGAACAAATGTGACCAACTAAGTGTCGTAGGCTCAATTATCATAAACTGAAGCAATTCATACGTACAGAAAGCAAATGCAATGATGTAGATAACAATGATAACATCTATTTTCATAAGCATGTACTCCAAAATTAACAATCTAGCCCTCGCATACATCTCAATAACAAGATTGAATTTGGAATACCATCTTGCTTACAAAAATTGCGCAGTTGTCATAAGCTTACTTATCACCAAATGAAGCAATTCATACATACAAGAAGCAAATGCAATGACATATGCAAAAAAGCATCTTCTAATAAGAAGGCAAGAATCACAAGAAATAAAGATGCAGTACAGATTTATATGGAACAAGTCGAAGACACGCCTAGGAATACATGTGCAGTTTGTACTAGATTGCATTTTGCAAAAAATATCAGATTATTCACTACAAAGTTGTAAGAAAAGCATATGAATTTGACATTGAACAATAGGACCTTCATCAATGAAAACATATGTGTTGCTTGCAAACAAGCACTCAAGAATGGAAAGCTTCCACAATTTGCAACACCTGAACAAATAAGACGTAACATTCCATTGCCAATTGTAAATGCACTTTCAGATATAGAAGAAAGGCTTGTGTCATTGAGAATTGCATTTGCACAAATCAAACAATGGGGATATAGGCGATCACAGATTGGCTTAACAGGATCAAGTATCAATGTACCAGTTCATATGGACATTGTGCAAAAAGCATTGCCACAATATCTAAGTGATAAAATGACAATTGCAGTTGCATTAAAAAGACGATTGCAATACAAAAACGCATACCAAACAGGTAAAGTACGTCCAATTATTGTCATGAAAGCATTGAACGAACTATGTTCTAGAAGTCTGTATAAAGCTGAGAACATTTGTATAAATGAGAATTGGGCCCATGTTTTACAAGAGAATAATGAATACATTGTACAAAATTCAAACAACGACAATGAGAGTGATACAAACAGTGATGCAAATAACGAAGCACCTACTGAAACATTGGTGCATGGATTAATAGAGTCACAACGCATCTCTGATTTGCAAGACAAGATTATTGAACTAGCACCTGCTGAAGGACAACGACCACTGGGGATTTTCAAGGACAAATATGCAGAAGAAATGAACTTTCCAACATTATTTTATGGCGATGCACATGATCATGACATCACAAATAGGTTTAGCTACCAAAAAATTGTACAATGGGAATTGTTACAAGCAAGTGGTGACTTCTCATATCATACAACAAATTTGTTTTTCAAGACAATGTGAATAATAATTGATAAAGTGATTTCTTTCATATGGGTACGAATAAGAAAAGGACAACTAAAAGACAGGAAAATATTAGCAAAAGATGTCAAGTATCGAGCAAATTTGGAAAAGTTATTGAAATCTGATATTGGATACATAGACAAGAACATTCGCATATCTTCTGATCATTTGGAACAAATTAAGAAAAAAATATTTGCAATGATACGACAATTGGGACCTCCAACTTTCTTTGTGACATTTACAAGTGCAGAACATCGATGGAAACCATTAGTAGATACACTAGTCACATTGTTTAGAAATAAAGCAAGTAAAAATGCTATTGATATATTAGAAGATGACGACATTGACTACCTTATAAGAAAATATCCAGTCACATGTAGCCAGTACTATAGACATAGAATTAACGATGTAAAGCGAATGATATGTCAAGATACTACATTCTTTGGGAAAATATCTGATTACTATTTCGTAACAGAATTTCAAAATAGAGGAACTGAACATGAACATGGACTCTTATGGATAGAGAATGCTCCAATATATGGAAAACAAAGCAATTCAGAAATTGAAAAGTTTCTTGACAGTTACATAACTTGTAATACAGATGATTTGGAGCCAGATGTTGCTAAATTGCATAAACATCACCATACAAGAAGTTGTAAGAAGCGAAAAAATTCAAACTACAGATACAACTTCCCCATGCCACCAATGAAATCAACAATGATCATCGAGCCAACCAATGCACAAAATAAAAAAATCGTCGAGAAATCAATATCACTTTTGGCATTCTTGGAGCAAACAAACTACATTGATTCAATAACCCATGACAATTTCCTCCTGGAAATAGGACTAACAGAAAGTGAGTACATAGAACTATTACAACATACAGTAAAGCAACCAACAATTTTCCTGAAACAAAAACCTTCTCACATTTGGAATAACAGTTTTGCAAAGGCTATGCCTACTTTATGGAATGGAAATACAGATGCACAATTTGTGCTAAATGCATATGCCGCAGCATCATATTGTAGTTCATATATGACCATAATTGACAAGTCTATGACAAATTAATTTATAAGAATACACAAATAGCATCATAAAAATGAAATTGATGCTATGCAAATGATTCGTAAACTCGGAAATACATTACTCAATCTTCAACAAATGTCAGCTCAACAAGCAGTGCATATAGCACTTTCATTGCCATTTAGTTGTAGTTCAAGGGAATGTACATTCATAAACACATCTCCAGTTGATGAACGCACACTTATGCTTAAACCGCCTATTCTTTTGAAACAAGAACATGATGATTCAGAAGATGTTATGTGCCATTCCATTATTGACTACTACATTGGACGCCCAAGTTCCATTAGCAAAATCTGCCTTGCAGAATTTGTATCAAATTACAGGAAAGATGGCACACACATATCTAAAAGGAAAAAACCAAATGATATACGATTTGTCAAATATAAAAAGCACAATGATATTGAAAAATTCTGTCGAGAGAAATTATTATTATATATGCCATTTGAAAATTCTGAAGATACATTGAAACAAGAATTGCCTACGTGGCTCTCTGCATATACATTTCATGAAAAAACAATTCAAGCCAATGAAGCCAAATTTACATATAGCATCAATCCAACATGGGGTGATTTAGAGACTACATGAAACGAGCAAATTAGTTCTTTGAATACTAACCAAATGAATATGAGAAACCAAGAGAACAATTTCCATTATGAAGAATATGATTTCCAATCAGACTTGCAATTTCCAAAACTGTTTGAAATGAAGAAAAAAATCAATCTTGGATTTCAAATTACTGCCCATCCATTTTTAATGGAGAACAATGAGTATTACAAACTTAGAAGAATGTTGAACAAAGAGCAACAAGCAATTGTAAAGGACGTTGCAATTAAAAAAAAAAAAACCCAAGGAACCAACTTACCTTTTTATTACAGGTGGAGGAGGCGTAGGTAAAACACTCACAGCAAAAGAAATTTTCCAAATGCTTATACGAATTTATGATTCACAAAACACAACTGATCCTATGAAACCAAAAGGTCTAATATTAGCATACATAGGAAAGGCTGCATATAATGTAGGTGGAACAACAATCCATTATGCATTTCTAATGCCTTTTAACAAGTCTCATTTGTTCCCACTTAGCAAAGAAGTATTGGACAACTTATCAAAGCTATATCAATAATTGCAGCTAGCTTTCATAGATAAGGTATCGATGATTGGTAGTCGGTTCTTATATTCTATTAATAATAGATTCAGAAACATAAAACATGTCCAAACCAAATATTTTGGCAACATTGATATCATATTTTGTGGTGATTTCTATCAAGCACAACCTATTCAAGACTCTTATTTTTGAACGACCAAGAATCAACAATCAAACAATAACACATGATTTCTAGAAGGATAATGTCAAGTGCTTCCAATTGCATATGACTATGTGACAAACAAATGAGAGATTCATATCAGTTTTAAATAGAATGTGAACAAATTGTCAGACATCTGATGATATAACATATATGAATACAAGTTGCATGCGCCCTGTACCAAATGATTCGACATTTCCCTATTTGTTTTACAAAAACAAAGATGTTGCAATGCATAACAAGGAAATGTTAATGCTCATGCCTGGTGAAGAAATTTTAATTAATGTAATTGATAAAAATGAGGAGAATAACGGCAATTTCCCAACACATCAACATACAGCTATTTTGACTTCAAAACTTCTGATAAAGTTGAACATGTTAGTTGAAATGTATGCTTGCAATTATGATGCACCAGATGGGCTAGTAAATGGTGCAGATGGAATAGTTAAATCATATACGCATACAGATAAGGTCGATGTTGTATGGATTATGTTCCACGACCCTAATATTGGTCATCGACAATCTAGAAAACTAGCTCATTTGTATACTTCAGACATAGCACATAATTGGACACCGATACTGCGAATATCAAAAGCAATTCCTATCACATCAAAGATGGCCCAGTTGAAAATACAGAAACAATTTCCAATTTAACTTGCATGTGCACACACAATACATAGATCATAGGGCTTAACCTTGGATAGGCTTGCATTCGACCCTACTGGAGTACAAGTGCATGGCCTAGTATACACAGCACTATCACGTGTCAGAAACATAAGTATCTGTATTTGCTTTTAATCCTCTTAAAACACAATAATTTAAGGTTAAGCAAGAAGTAAATTGTTGAATGCAACGTTTGCACAACCACTGCAAAATGGAAATTCAGAATTATG